>UYYF01004488.1:0-67825 GCA_900618365.1 Thelazia callipaeda
TTAATTAATATAATATTGAAGAAATCAGTGATTATGCGAATAATTTTGCAATCAAATATTAATAATGATCAAGTAAAGGGTGTATTTTTGTCACTTCTTCTTCACGATAAAATGAAATGCAATATTTGTGTTAAATTAAATCTTCTCTCATAATATTGACCATATATTATTATTAATTATTACAACTATATCATAATATGGTACACTGATCAGTTTCACACTACTGCATTGAAAGATAAATTTAAATCAATTATTTTTAGTACATTTATAGCGCTTTCTAACACACTTTCAAAACAAATTATACTTCATTCACTGAATTGATATTGTTAAACAAAGTATCTAAAGTGGCAGAGAGTGAAGTTTTTTTAAAGCGCTTGCAGTTTTAAAGTTGATGAAATTATGCCTTCGAATTACGAAAACTTTTTATTTTCAGCTATTGACTCTCAGATTTTAGGCAAAAGTTTTTGTGAAAACTTAATTTGAAGAATATTAATTTTTATTCTGGGAAGCTTGGTGTTTTAAAATACTAAAAAAAGCAATGAGAACTCATAAAAGACATTATTGTTTTTCCAAAATTCAATTAAACATAAAGGCTTAATTTTTGTATTTTAAGCAAAAGTAGCAAATAATGGTTATTTTGATTGTACAAGGCTTGGAGTCATGATTTATTGCAACTTTGATAAGACGGAGCAAAGAATCAGCTTTGAGAATGACTACTATATTACTATCTTTTTGTCGTGGTGGGAATAACTGAATAGTACAATAACCAATTATTTCAGAATTATCATGTTTTTTTCCGCACTATCAATATTACTTATTACGATTTTTCAGAGCGAAGCGAGGTCATTTCTGCATTCAGTTTTTTGAAAAACAATAAGTATTTGCTAGGTAAGTTCGGAGGAATCTTCAAATAATACACTGATCCAAGACTGTCTAAGGCTATTATTATTATTATCTTTTTGTTACTTTTCTGTTTTTCCTCTATCTCATTATTATATGTAAATTATAGGTGTGTTTCACTTACCCTTGTAATTCTAATTCAAAATCCCAGAGGAGATTTCTACACCCGCTTACTTTCCATCAATATACTCCGCACTACGAAATATGTGCTGACCTCAAGAAAAACAATGACAAAATAAGCCTAATTTTATTACTGAATAATTTATCTTAAGCTTATTTGCGATCAAACTCCAACTTTTGTTTATTTGAAAAGTAACATTTTTCTGAGATTTCATTGAAATTACGTTGTATTGCATTAATGAATATTTGCACAGTAAAGTCACTTGGTTGATCCCCTTTACTTTTATTTTATTGTAAACAGTATCACTTTTTTCCTTTTCTTTAAAAAATGCGTTGTTCTTAATCATCACTTTTAATAATTGTAATGCAATTTTATCTAATAAATAACCAAAATGCATTTTTGAAGAACAACTTTTTCTTGACCAATACTTTTGTGTTATTTTACTTTATATGAGAATCATTCTAAGAATCTGTTGACTTATGTTCATTGAAATTACATTGTATTGCACTAATGAATATTTGCACAGTAAAGTCACTTGGTTGATCCCTTTTACTTTTATTTTATTGTAAACAGTATGTGCTATACAAATTTCGTTTTTAATAACAGTTTGACTAATTCAGATATCTTTCAGAAAGCAATAAATTCAAGCATTTTTAACATTTTGCAGCCAGAAATATATCTCATCTTTATTTCATTTTTCATTCTGAGATTAAATTCAATATTACATCCTAGTATTTAATAAATATAAGTAAAAATGTTGGATTTTTTAAAAATTAAAAAGTCGGAACTTCCCCATGAATAGAAAATAAACTTAACTGCAAATTATTTTGTTAAAATAGTCCAAATACAAGCACTGATTATTCACTTGAGTTTCCATCAAAGGAGTACTTTGAAAATTCTTGGCAAGCTTCCCAAGCGATGCAAGATTTATTTTCTTATTTGAGCAAAATTCGTATGAAAATTTTTAGTTCCAATACAATTTTATTGCAAATTCTTATGAGGATAAAAATATTTGTTCTGCATAATATTTCAGATTTGACCTTTCATTTTTCGCATAAATCTATAAAGTATTCTTTAAGTTCATTTTTAGGCTAAAATAGAATTTTGATAATTTCGCTTAATTATCAAAATCTTATTTCATAACATTGACTTGTTCATTTTTTAATAAATTACGAAATCTCATGTAAAATAAATAATTTTTTGCAAAGCACTTTGTTGAACTAAGACAGGTCATTTACCATAAATCATCCATGTTTTAAAAATTGTTAATAAATCCTCATTTTATGCAACTTTTCGCAACTTTTTAATGCTTTTTTTATGAGCAATACCAAGAATACATTTTATTTTTTTGTCTGTGGTGCTTTTTTTGCTTATTTGCTAATCAGTCGCATCAAAGAAATTTTCACAAATGAATAAAATATGAGGTATTCGTGAAAATAAATCCAAAAATTCAAGTGCTATATATTCAGCTGAATAATTAAAGTGAAATAATAGCTTTTAAATGGTATAAAGTATCAAGGAGGAAGTTTCGATGAAAAAATTCTAAGAAAATTGTGAAGTGATTTTTCCCCAACTTTTAAAAATTTCACGTTTTACTTTTTGATGCAACTCTATGATACTTGAAATATAATAGGAAATAGCATAAAAACCACACTTGTTTTATTTAAATATCAAACTCAAAAAGTGAATAAAACGAATTAGGAATTTTAGTTAGATGTAAAAATAGAAATCGAAGCCACTTTCAACCACTGTTTTTTCATTTGTTAGTTGTTCACAACCTTACAATTGTAGTTTCGTTCCATGAGCATGAAAATCACTACTCTGAAACGTTCCCTGATAATTACTGAAGAAGATATTTGATTTCAAAGATATTTGATTTCCTGAATTACCTTCTTATTTAAGAAGTTAAACTAAACAAAACTCGAAAAATGCATACAAGAAAATTAAAATTGAAAGCTATGACTAAAAATTACTTTCGATAGCACTGCAAATAAAATTAGAGAATTGCTGTAGTTTTTTCAGCTTTATTTGTTTAATTCTTCAGCTGGCTCAAATCAGAATAATCAGCTTACTATAAGCATTTGCATGAAGTAAGCATGATATTTTCATGTTTTTAAATTCGCTTTCACTACTTGGAGCCTAACTATGGATTCTTCAAGAATTTACTCTGTTCCTTTTTTCTTCTTGTTAGACAAAGAATTTGTAGTCTAATCGAATTTCCAAAAATTCCTAGTCTGTGCGTGAAGATCATTCAGTACTAAAAATATTCGTTTTGCCATTCTCCTAATTATTATTAACACGTTTATATCAAAAGATTCGGAAGACATTAATAACGTCAAAGAGATTAATGTTGTTATTTGTTATTTAGCATGATATGAGAATATGATAATATGTGCTCACGACTACTGTCATCAGAATATTCGAGAAAAGGATGCTAGAAATCCAAGTTATATCGGTTGTCATTATCAATATTAAAATTGTGATTAAATGTAAAATGAGAAAATGCCAAATTGAATGATAAATGCAAAAAAATAAACACGCATTCACAACAGTAAATAACTCGTAATACTAGTGAATATAGCAAAAATGACATTTTTAAAATTGACGGACTCACTGGCTATTTAATTGTTATTAGAGCACAGCTAATTATGTTCTTATTTTTAGTTGCTTGTTGTCACCACTTTTCTACTCGCTATCATTGCATAGTTTTTTTATTATGACTATAAGCGTTACTACATGATGTTCCATTGCGGATAATATTATCTTATCGTTATTATCACTGACAGTGGTTTTGTGGGTATTTAGCTTTGTTTCGTTGATTTTTATGACTGTTGCAAACATAATTTAAAATGTTCTACATCAATGATAAATGGAATTAGTGATGACTTCCTGAAGAAGAGTTAGAAAGTTATTAGGATAGAAGTGAAGCTTAAATGAGAAAGGTCAATTGTCATTAGAGATGAATGGAATCTCCACTCAACTCACTCAAGATGCTACTTATCCGTGACAATTTGGTCGCATTGCTGAAGTGCTTCATATCTATTTTTGCTTACTTCTGATCTTTTTGACTGGGAAGGAATTAGCTTTTTGTTTGCTTAGAATTTCCATTACTTCCAACAGAGTTACACATTACTTATTTCTTTTTATCTCCGTTTAATTACTTACTGACCTATTTTAGGTACATCCTTAATAAGTGCACTTCAATTTTGCTTGCATCAAATTCATTTTATTTTTTTATTTTCTCTCATTCTTCTTGCAAGTTATAGCTATTTCTTGAGAACATTTTAATCAGTCTTTTCTGTTTTTATACTGGACATCAACTTTGCATGATTACTGTTTTTCACCGTTGATCTTCGGAATAGTTTTATGGCAAATTATTCTGCATTGTAGTACACAATATTTAGAATTAGCAGAACAAGGAATTAACTATGTCAAATTATAATATTTGGTGGCTCATTTTCAGATTGAAATTTTTTGAGAAATGAAAACAATTGTGAAGCGGAATATATTTCATTGTTCGATTCTGATTACGTCTTTAAAGACTTTATGAAGATTTCATTACAAACGATTTAGTGAAAAAGTACATGAATATATACGAATAATAATAACATTCAAAGTAGAATAACTTTAAGAATGAAATAGTTTAAAAAGTGATTTTTCAGAAGAACGTAGAAAGAGTTTTCAGCATGTGAAACGATGTAAGATCACGTAAGTGAGGAGCTTCTTTCTAAAATATTTGCAAGATATGTTTAAGGACAAAAGAATACATTTCAACCTTACTCACAATTGCAAAAGGAACACGTTGCAATGTGGAAAATACAATTTCAATTTTTTACTTGGTTATTTTTCATACAATCAATGAATAGCGTGGGGATTTTGCTCCATTTCAAATGCTCTCTCCAACACCTACCTATAAACAGTTAAATCGTGAAATAAGACATAGGACCGTTTTTTATTATCTCACATACTGTTCTAATTTCGGCGTATTATTCTACGTAGAATTGCATTTAAGTAGATAAAGAATAGCCAAATAAGGTTGAGTCATTGTCAAGATTCCACTTGAATTTTAATGTTGGTAAATTTTGATTATGCAACAATTGAAGCCATGGATATTTGTAGTAACTGAGTATGCAGCTGTAAAATATAGGACAATAATCAGCTAATATGCTTTAGATTAATTTTTTTTCAGCAATGAAAACGTCTTTTCTTAAATTTTCTACTGTGCAGAATTTCAGATAGTCTGATCTCATCGTGCATTAATTTTCAGATTACAAGATAATATGCTTAATTTACTTAATAGCAAGAAGCAAAAAGTTTAGCAGGATTCATAATAAATGAAAAGTTTCACAATCCTTTTCACTTGAAAACTTGCAATGCATTTTAAATTGACGGAGAGCATAGAATCACTCTAATTCCTGCAAATTCGATTAGTTTGATGCTGTTCGTTGGAACAGAATTGATCTAACGTCAATTTCATCAGATTTGTACAAGTATTTTTCTCAGATTGCTGATTTAAATAGTGGAAAATAATTTGAATTGAGTTGGAATTAGCCATGTGGACAAACGCCCTCCTTCCGATATAACAGTTTTTTTCCATTCTGTGAGTACTTTCAAATTTTCATCTTAAAATCATGAAGAAAATACTTGCAATATTTCGGAACAAAACGTTCATGTTTAAATTGAAAAAGTGTTTGTTTTGAGTAGTTCTAGCACAGTAAGCTGTACAACTTTGGCTTTTTGTAAATATATCTTCTGACAAACCTTTCTTTTCATTTGCAATTCTTTGAATCAATCGCTGTCATTCTGTGTATCCAATAATTAACTGTAAACTAATTAATGTAAACAACAATGTCACCTTTTCTGTTCTACAATCGCTCATTAATTGTCATCATTTTTGCATGCTAAATTTTAGCAAACATATAATTTTGATTTTCCGAAGTGCCGAAAGTAATGTATTAATTTGATAAATGCATAATTAATCTCATATTAGAACATTCTTTGTGTTCATTAATATTCAGTATAGTATTTTGCATTAATTTTGGTAGGTGCGAAGTTAAAATAAATATGTGCCTAATATATTAACGAAAAACAATCTTGAATGGCTCAAGTTATGCTTATTTTCTTTCGGAGCAAACATATTCATGCTTGAAATATTCGTCTTTTAAGAATGAAGCGAAACAAGATCTAGGGATAATGAATAAAGTGAAGCTTCCTTCACAAAATTAAAGTCATTTGTTTGAATCGAATTCAACAATTTCTTGCATAAAGATGGTGGAAAATACCAAATCTGAAATTAATAAATTTCAGGATAAATGAGTGTTTTGCTGATTAAATTTTTGAATTTTCTCTCATGATTAATATTATCGCATTGCTTTTGTATTGGAAATAACTTTTAGAATGCAAATACAAGTTTTTAATTAAAACTTGTGCGTAAGCAAATACTTCTGTTCACACTATTAGAAGAAATAATTTGGATATCACTGCTCAGCTGCAAAATCTTGCAAGCGTAAATGCGATGAGAAAAAATGTAATATATAAAGAAATAATTTTGAATAATGGAATTGAAACTGAATGAAATGAGCCATGTAATTGCTCGCTGAATTTGCATCACGAGATAATTTAAGCAATTTTCAGTACTAGATATGCTTCAAGGGAATGGAAATTCTGTCATTATTATCTTTGGTAAGTTGCTTTCAATTCTGATAAAATTTTCGGTATTTGTGGCACTTACAAAATTTTTTTAATTTTCAAAATTAAATAAAAATTTCAAGTCGTTTCTTTTATAGCTCACCTATTACAACGTTCTTTGTCGAAAATTTGTCATATAGAAATTAAGTCAAAAGTTTGTTCTGAAAGTATGAAAGTCAAAAAAAAAAGTCAGAGAGAATTCTCTAACGTCTAGTGTAAATGTGATATCAAAAAAGTCATATTTGTGTTCTGTATGATTTCAGTCAGTAGTAAGAAGTTGCAGATTTCAATATCTAGTCCTGATAACACAGTCTGCGTGAATGTTGAAATTTGATTTATTCCACACTGGACGTTACAGAAATCGTTTTTAAATTATTTCTACTCTTAACTTTTTCTGTTTGAGTTAGAGAATTATTTAGCTGACAAACTTTCTATTAGGCAGTCTATTACTTCATTTCGAAATTGCAAAGTCACACTGCTCGTACCGAATAAACGAAGCTATTCAGCGGTGTGTTCAACCCGTCGCTCAGTACGCCAAAATTCTCAATCAACAGGTTGTCAGATAATTTTAATCAAAGCTTATTGAACAAAATTTTAAAAAGCCAAAGAGATTTCATAAAGAATTATTTTTAGTTGCATGCTAACAGAGTGAAGAATATCACAGCTGTATAGTAATAATTTATCATCATGTCGTTCAAAAACTCGTAGAATCTTATATAATCTAATGAGTGATTATATCAAATGATAGGAATTATCTAGAAAATTTGTATGGATTAATTCAGTGTGAATTCAATATTGCAATTAAGCTACTCGTTAAAGACACTATGTGAATATTTACAAATTAATCTATTTTTTTATGAATGAGCTGAAGTTTTAACAAGCACCAAATAACTCCAAACACAAAAAGACTTCCACATTTGGTTTTAATTATAATTAAAGCCACAAAAACTTATTAAAAATTTGATTTGTATCTTGTGGCTGTCCAAATTCGAATTATTCTTTGCGTAATTCATTCACCTCTTAAACAAACTACTATTTACGGCAACTTTAGCACTGTAAAATATTAATTGTTGCTAAACTAAGCATTTCAAACTTTCTTGATTAAAAAAATTGTAAACAAATCGAAATATCAGTGACATCTTCAATCCCGTAAAAGAAGAAATGCTTCTCGAAGGAGTGAAAACGTAAATGGAATTATATTTCAAAAATGAAAAACAACCAGGAAAATTTCATGACGCGGATATCATTTGTTTTATCAAAATTTATACGAAAATTTGCAAGTTTTCTCAAGAAAATGCGACAAAAATAAGCAGATTCAGTCTCACTGTTTGCATTAGAAATTCAAATCAACAAATCAATCAAAAAATGAACTGTAAGAAATAAATTTATTCGTTATAAAAATATTGATACATCAAGCATCGAGTTTGAGAGTAGCATAAAATACTCTTTCTAAAAAAACTGAGAGTTAAAAGGATTTGAAAGAATTTTAAAAATCTAAACTGCTGATTATTGGAGTACAAAGAAAAATCAGTGGATGATGTTAGGAACAATGAATTAAAATTCAAAAGTACTGCAGGGAAGCTAGCATGCAAATAATTGACTTCTTCCTTTTCATGAAATTTTTGGGAAAAAGTGTTTGATTGATTTGCTTCTAAAAGGATACATAAATTAAGCAAACAATAAGCATAATATTGCGAGGAATGAGGCAGTGAAAATAAATTGGGCAATAATAAAGCAAATGCTGAAGAAGGAAGATTTTTGATAAATGAAGTAAATTATTTTCTTAAATAAATAAAAGAGTTCACTTTTTTCACAGAAGAAGCAAACATAAAGCAAAAACTTTGGTCTTGCAATTTATTCTGCATGAAACTGGCAGTCCATCATTTATCTTTCCATTCATTTTAACTTCATTCTTAGGAATTAATTTTTACAGGAAAATAAAATTATAACACTTATTTAATAACTGAAATTTAACAATACAAAAATTACATTTAGTACTTTCTCGACGCCATAGCTTACAGTTCAGAATGATTTAATTAAATGGAACTGAGTGATTAATTAGTCATTAAAGACCTTAAAAAATACTATGGCAAATACGAAAAATAGTGTAACCAATAATTATGACCTACTGCCATGAGAGAGTAGAATTTAATTGATATATGAATGGTTAACTAGGATGTGAGCTTCAAATTAAACCGCAGATTTGTTAAATATGACATTTTCAAAGATCTTGAAAAGTACTAATGAGACTAAAAAACATTGTGATTGTTAAAATTTTAAAGTATTTCAATTCTGTAAAAGTATTAACTTACAGGAAAATCAAAACTCTTCGGATACCGTGACAAACAGCTTAGGACAAGCCTTTACATTACCAAAAATTGGAAAATATGTTTTTCGAGAACTTTGCAGGTCGGTTTTTACAACGTGTAAAATTGCATTATTCTCGCGCAAGCTTTGTGATATATCTTCTCGGGGATGCACAATTTTTACATACTTGTTATTTGTGATTGTCAGAAATATTTCTCAATTCTAAACCAATTATGGAAACTTTCGAAGTTAAAAATTAATTGTTCACATGCTTCAAAAGATTTTTAAGTGACAAACACACAAGTTTTGAAAGAAACGACTAGGACTTCATTTATAGATTGATTCGAGAGTTCAATAACTGCATATATGAGTCACGACAGCAATGCCCTAAGCATATTACGATCAGCCTTATTGATGCTTCATATGGATTTTTGTGCAGCGAGGGATATGAAAGTATAATTTAATGATTTTTCGAGCTGCAACGTAATACTTTCTTACGGTTAATGCAGCTTATTCTCATGGTTTTCTGTATAATAATAGAAAGTCCGTATTATTTCGGCTGCAATCTTCGTTTAATGCCAATTTTTTTTTGAACAAAAGTTCGAAAGGGATACTAATTTCAGTCAAAGTGAACTCAAGAAAACTTCAAAAAAAATGATTTAACTTATTATGACTACATTGTTTTCAGAAAGCATTTTTTCAGAGCTGGAAAAACATTATGATTTTTGATAGCATTGTAAGCATATGAGTAAGATATGGAAGACAAACCTTTCACTGAAACATCAGAAAATTGCCTGATTTGACTAAACTTATTTCCAAAAAGGCGTGAAAGATCAATTTTATTAAAAAGAGATTCAGACTAATTAATTTATATTTAACTAACTAACTGATTAATCACGATGACTGAACTGATTGCCTTCAAGCTTTCATGGCAAGCGCAGATTGTCTGATAGATTTGGATGGACGATTTCCGCTGAAACAGTGCCACGAAATCACTTTGAAGAATATCGAGGCAGCTAATGCTCACTCAGGCATTACGATTCCGACTCGTTTTATAAAGATGTGCCAGTAAGTAATAATTTTCGATCAATTGGAAGTAATTTAAAAATTACAGCTTACAGTAATTACACTCTTTTTGCACATGATACCTACATCATGTAAAACATTCGCATCATTCATCATATATTATTGCATGGTCCAGTTTTTGTGATCAGTTCTTGATTCTAGCTAATTATCAAAATTTTTCAAAATTTTCATCAAACTTGAGAGGTTCTCATATTTGTAAACATCACGTAATATATTGCTCCCAACAGTTTTCATTTTCCTGACTACTAAATAAATGCAATTTGCCGTTTTATTCAGAAACATTTGAGAGTATAGCTACAAATTTTGCTTCCAGGGCGATGGATTATTTTTACAATTGTGTTGAAAAACCTATCGCAGAAAGTTGTGGAATTGCTGCATGGAAGATGATTATTCGTGTTCTACACGACACTACCAAGACCTTACTGCCAGGATGTCAATTCACCGTAGAACCCAATCTTTCGGTATAGTTTCCGTTACAATCTCATCCATTTGCATCATTTCCCACAGCTTCTGAATTACCCTACAGAATCACTACAGCTACTGCTGCATATACCATCGATAGTTCAGTAAGACACTACTTTGTCACATATGCTCTTTGAAAAATATTACTTGCAAAATAAGTATAGCTTTAGAATTCATGACTGAATTATGTTTGAATTGTATGAAATCTTTTGAGTCGGTAAATAATGTGTCCAACTCATATAAATTAGTATCTGACTTTTCGCTGCTTTGAATTTTCAAAGCAAGTTGGTTTGGTGCTAACTCGATGCCACTTCTTTTACTACAACAAGTAGACAGCATCATGCTATAAATCTAACTGGAATTTTTCAAAGACCAAAGTAGGCTCATGCTTCACTTGCCAACATAAAAGTAAATAAGTCAAAAAAATAATGCAAAAGAATTTGAAAAAAAGTTAGCTAAATTTCCCGGAAAGCAAAATCTTCTGAAAAATATAAAAATCCGGCAAAATACTGACGATAATTTTGCATGAATGTTTTTATAGTTTTTTGGTGAAAACTAGCAATGTTTACATATCAGTGCCAAAAATGCCAAAAATGGTGGAACTTAGCAGAGAGTATGATCTTCTTCTCTGCTAAGTTACAGCCAAGTATTTGCATATTCAGATCATTTATTCGTCATGAATAATGTAAAACTTTTGTCTCAGGAAATATCAAACAGTAAAGCAGAAATAATTCGGTCCAATGATGATGAAAAAGATATAATCAAGCAATCTCATTTTGAACGGAATGATGAGGAGAATTTGAGGTTTGTCGTATCAGCTGATGATAATGCCAACCCAACTACAGACATGGCAAATGAGCAGGGTCATAGGTCAGAAATTGGCATCAGTAGGCATGTTTTCATCGATAAGGATACTGACATCAGCTACTACGATAGCGGTAGCAGTAACAGTTTCATGGAAGATAATTCAGCCAATGATTCATATTCTTACCTATCTATTTTAGGTTTATATTTATTTATTTTGTATTGCTTCATTTAATCATAAAGTTCCATTTTTTACAATCACTATTAAAGTTGAATAATTTATTAATAAATTATTTATAAATAAATAAAAAGCAATTCTGCCTAGAATGGATTGTACTGCTGTACATTACTTGAAACAAGTCATCAAATTAATTTCTCAGCTCAGAAGTACATCATACTAAAGGATTTCTGTGAATAATAAAGATATCAATACTTTTTTTTTAAGTTTTAAGAATGTGGTATATAATTAAGTTTTAGAGTTAGCAGAGAAATTAAATCTGATTACTTTTGTTCGCTCATAACGTGATCATTCTAGTCATGCATTTACGCAGCGAAGTAAAAGCATGATGAATTCTAGTCAATTTTTACAGTTTCACTGCTTGAACTTTGTGAAGAATAGATGCAAATAGTTATCAAACTGCTTGTCACATCCATTGTACACATTGCCTATGTAATTTTTACTTGTAAAACGTAACAACAAACTTGGATTTTTATTTTGTTTAAATTTAAAAATTATAGAGAACATTTACAGTTTCATGAATATTTTGATTGTTTGCTGTGACTCACTCTTGATGATAAAATGCAAGCGCAGCTAAACAAATGCACATTTCACTGTTTTGATCAAGTACTGATGTGTAAATATGCATGAATAAACATAGCTGTCCGTTATAGAAGCACATAAAAGCAGTTTCATCTTCACGCAGTCAGTATAACAACTTAAATTTTCTATTCCTATTTGCAATATTGAACTATCATTCTACAATTATGCTTCACTTAGCATACTGTCTTATTTTGTCAGTGCTAATGTTGACAAGTGCATCTAATGATCAATACCGTAAGGATTTAATTAATATTCCTTTAGTTTTTTCATTTTTGATCTTTTGTGCAATCATTTGCAATGAAGCCGAGACGATCTTCCAAAATCTCTGAAAGTTTGAGCGCATTTGACATTTTTAGCACAATCAATTAGTGCTGCCTATGCATTCACGCATTGGAAAGCAAATGAAATGCCTTTCGTGGATAAATAATCGTCATTTAATTTTACTTTATTTAAATAAATAAAAAGAAATGAAGGCATATCAGCTCACAGTTCTAAAAATCAGTTTGCTTAATTTAGAAAATTATTAAAAACAATTTTTCAAATTCAACGTCTTATTTAGCTTGCGTGAATGACATGTGCCCTAATGGGCAACTTTGCGACAAAGATAGTGGTCTATGTATTCAAGCACAAACAGTTATTCCAGTAATGACGTAAGTTTGTAAAAAATCTTTTTGATAAGAAACAAATCATTGCTTAATTTTGTAATCACGAAAATCCCAAAAATTTTGCTATTTTAATCATAAAATTTTATAAAATTGTATTGATTTCGAGTCAACCTAAAAAGTACTAACAATATTAAAAATTTTTTTTTAAACTAACAATTGGTTTTATCAGAAATTTTTGAATTAAATGTCAAGTTTGTTATGTATTTGAATCCATGAAATAAAGAAATTTTTAATAGCATATTTATTTCAGAGCTCAAGCGATCCAAGAAAGTGAAGCACAAACCTAAACTATCCCACTTTAGTCTTTTCTCCCTTTTTCTAATATTATCCTACAGATGAGAAAAGCGACAGTATATCGTACGAAAAGTGTGCATGTCAAATAAATAACAATGCTCCCATAATAAATAAAAAATTAATTTTGAATAAAAAGATAAAAGATTTGCAATGTCGAATTTAAACAGTCGGTGTTACAGCACTTATGTGCTCATTTATTGATTTGATAAGCTTAAAGTTAATAATTAACGTTGATTCATTGCATAAGCAAAGGTCAACCAGTAATGCAGATCAAGTATGTAATGCCCTACAAGCACTATATTTTACTTCTATATGCGAGAGTCAATTTTTGTATTTTCATTCCGATCAAAATTTTGTGATAAAAACTACAGATGAAGACATTTTTTTGCTGCGTTCTTAAATTCAACAAAATTTATTGTAACGATGAAAATCACATGACAAATTTTCAGCTGCAAGTAAAGTGCCAAATTTCAATTTGCTATTTAAACACTGTGAATGAAGTTAAACTGTTATATAAAAAGTATCATCACGAATTTCTGGCTACGAACGGCATGGTTTGTTGGTGTAGTGGTGGTGTTAAGGTGTGTTGAGATCTTGTGTAGGTCAAGTTCGAGACCGTAGTGATGATTAAGGGAACTCTCTCTGTGAACGGCATGTCATGATTGTTATATAGTTACCTACATTATCTGAACGGTACGAATGAGTAACACCTTTTATTATAAGTGAGGAACCTTGTCTTATAGTGATATTATGATCAATGAAACAGATCTGTCAAATCTTCACATTGTGCTGGCGGCTAACTTTCCATGTTTCCTTCAAATTGATTATCACTAATGTAAAAACAGTGGTGCTTACATGGTAAATGTGTTTTCAGTGACTTTATAAAAAGAAATTACACGTGACAGTTCGTAAGGTAAACGGTTTCACAAAAGTTTACGATGGAAAAAGACCGACGGGCTCTTACATAGCCATGACTATATTGATCAATAATAAGAGTAAGATTTTCATAAGCAATGCAAAATATTGTTATGTAAATAAAGCCTTCGGTAATTGTTAGTTTACAATTTTTAATTTGAATTATTTAGATTCTTTGTGACTCTACAAACAATTATAAACTATGCAGATTTATTCAATCATAAAGAGATTTTGAAGAGTGCAAAAACATAGAAACATCGGAGTGGTAGCAAACTAAATTTTCGTTACTTGTGTACTTGGCACATTTGTAGCATACAAAACTGCCAATCGTTTATTCCATTGGATAAATTTTTATCGCACAAGAATACACTTAATGTCTTGAAGTACAAATTTAAATCAATAAATCACTTTATTTTCAGTATATATATAATGCGAAATCTTTTCTCAAGAACTACAAAAGAAAATAAAAATATGCCCCAAATACTAAATTCTAGTTTTTGCAGTCAAGTTGGATGGGTAGATATAGCACTCCCTTATATTCACTGTAGTAGAAGTCAGAAATTTATACCCTGATCTTTAAATGCCTAGCGTGAGATATCACGTGCGGCATCATGCATCTTTTCACCTGAAATATGAATAGTTCAACAAATCTAACTCACTTCGCTGCTTCATTTGATGATTGTCAATGTAATTGCGATAACAATGTGGTTTTAAAAAAAATAACTTCTCATTTAAATTAATATACAAATTATTATTGGTTTTTTGATATCTATTTCATATGCAAAACAGTTATTTATCGCACAACAAATTAATTAATTATTATAAAAACTCATAACATTCGCTTCTGTAATTAATAATTATGAATAATTGAATGACCCTTTAATTATTTCAATTCTTCACGATAATTAAATGCACCATGAAACTTACCAGCTGTTTTCACTTTTTGACTGGTCTTGTCAATCGCTTCACTTATGGTTTCTTTCGTACTATCCTTCATTTCGTTACCATCTCCTTTTAACTGCAGTTTTAATACCAAAAATGACATCAAGTACTTTGGTAATTTTAATACTGAATTACTGTTCGTACGTGAGTAAATTGAATACTTAAAAACTTGAAAAAGATATGTCCAAAAAATGTGAATCATAATTATTTGTGAAAGAAAATGAGTGAGTTAAAATGGCCGCAGCTTTGATATTGTATAATAAATACTTTCATATGTTGAGAATGATTATTTCTGAGGTATGAATAAGTGATGCCAATATTAACGCAAGTAACTTTTATAATTTATCACTGCACTGTTACTCATCATTATGTTATCAATCATATTGATTGCCGCCATTATACTGCAAAGTTTTGCAAATACTTCTCACTTTACTCATTCTGTTTGACTAGCGCTTTTGAATGCAATTTACGGAACGGTATAAAAAAAATTTAATGATTTGCAACCTGACGGTATGTTTCTTGTGCCTTTCCCTTCACTGTTTCAACAGCGTCTGATGCCAAATCTCTTGCAGTTTCGACTAATCCTTTCTAAATCCGAGGCTTTAAAATAGCAGTGCATTTTTTTGTAATAAATTTAAAAATACAATATTCAAGCAAAAAATTTGCTACATTTTGTCGTTGTTAAAAGATTATACTTTAACTGCAGAAATTATTCACAACATTTAGTAGTTACTGCGTTTCTAAACTTAAAAACAAGACCCTTAATGTATTATATAATTAATTTACGGGATGTTTAAGACGAGCATCTGTGATTTATGGGAAATATTAAAGTGGAATTTCTGTAGTGCTTAATCAATGACATCAAAAATAATTAAATATAATTATTTTTATTATCATTCTGACATCAATTCAGAAAAGCGAAGTCGATTTTGCAAGCAATTTTAGATTAAAAATCAATATTATAAGGTAGAAATTATTTGCCCATCAATCATTGCTATCAGAAGATAGTACGAGCGATAATAAAATTTAAAATATTAGCAAACCTTTTACTAGTAATCGAGAAAAACTGCAATGGAATTTTTGAAATCCGTTATCAGAAACCGACTGCCATATGCATATTAATTTTTATCCCAAATTCTTTATTAAATTGTGAGCAAAAAATTGATTGCAATGAAGTTTTTCAAAATTATTTCTTCACGAGGCTCAAATATTCAATTTAACAAATAACTGTCTGCTTACTTCTTGAGAATGATTGAATGTGAAAAACTAAATCATAGCTACTAATAGAATAAGTTTTTGTAATAACTGCAAGTAAATATAATATCGCAGTAATCATTTTCAATTTTTCTGATCAGCTCAAAAATTTTATTTCCATGAAGCAATTTTTGAAAAAAAAAGATCATAACATGGAAATTGGTAACATCTGTAAATGTAACTAATGCTAGCTAATGTGCTATTATTCTTTTGACTGCTCCTACAATTTAATATGGAATAAGAATTGTTTTATTAAAAATGAAAATAAAAACGAAAACTAACATCTTGGTGTGACATAGCGTTTGGTATTTTGGAAAAAGCAAGTATGCAAAGACGGAGTTAGCGGAAAGAAATTTTGAGCAAAGTCATGTGCAGCAATAATTTGCAGTATTAAAGTGTTTACAAGTTGTAAACATTAAAAATCCTCCCAATCATGTGATGTATTTGAGAAAGTGAAATAGAGCAAAAGACAATTACATAAACAGAGGAGCTAAAAACACGTATGGATCACTGCGAACATTGATCAATGAAGAAACGGTAGTTTGTCGCTGATGTTATATATGAAAGGTCTGCAGATTGCTAAAGTAAATGACTTTTTAAATAAG
The DNA here is from genome assembly GCA_900618365.1 of Thelazia callipaeda. Lineage (NCBI taxonomy): Eukaryota > Metazoa > Nematoda > Chromadorea > Rhabditida > Thelaziidae > Thelazia > Thelazia callipaeda. Next base: position 16,864 of record UYYF01004488.1, read on the forward strand.
ATTCTTTCAATCCCGTGACAGCTACAAGTACTCAGTACTCTCTTGCTACTATCAATTATTTTTCATTAAGACTCTGCAAGCTAAATGTTTTCTGACCTGAAAAGTTATCTAGACTAAATCAAAAGCACTATGGGTTCTATGGATTGCATCTCAAAAGTGAAATTCGTAAGGCAATTAACTGAAATTAATAAATGACAAGCAAACTTACGCTCTCCCTGAAAGTTAAGCGAAAGAATTTTTTTTTAATTTCAATAAATATTAACTTTGAAACCGAACCACACAGGTGAAAATAAAAAAAAGTTACAAAGACATCTTTTTGATTGCTTCTCAAGTCTGAAAATATTCATCTGCTTGTGAATTATGGAAATGTTGATTGAAAGGATGGTGAGCAAGAGAGGTTAGATGTGGCCTTAAGGCTTTTCAGGTCTGGTAAGCTACTAAGTCTGATTTATCTTTGGCAGGTATATCTGCTGGTTGCTATAGCCACAGCAAAGTGAGTCTATCTTTTGAGCGACTACAATTGTGGTGCCTTTACTGATCACTTTTATTTTCGGGTGCTTGTGAGTCTGTATTTTCCATTATTCAAAGTTCCTACTTCATACTATTAAAATTATTAAGTGGAACTAGCCATTATCATGACAGTCTTAGCCTTCCAGAACCGACTTTATTTCCTGAAATTTGTTGTGTGTTCGATTCATCGAGTTCACTGTCATGCTTTTTTGGCACAAAAATTTATAGAACCCAAGTTACTTTTCCCTTATTACGTTACTCTGTTTTCTACTTTCCAATTAAAGACAATTAAAGTACTTCAAATTTGCGTTGTAAGCGCCAAGTTCGAAGTGCTCATTACTCATTTCTTCTGATTTTCCAAAGAATACATTCTTTAAATGAAATTATTTCATTTTATAGCTCTATTTTTAAATCTTAAATCGATTCTTTTCCAAGTGCTCAACTCTTAATGTTACGGTGCACTACTGTGTTCCACTTTTCTGCTTGAATTTTCGAAAGAAAAATTGAAGGCTTCATCCCAAAAACTAAATCCTGTATTTTGATCCAAAGATTAAATTTAAAATGATTGGAAATAAGTTTTGAAAGTAACGCTCGACAACGGTTGTGCTATGTTCTTGGTATTTTTGACGGGCACCGTACTTTGAGATAAGCAGTGTCAACTATAATTATTTTAGCCAAATTTTTAAAAAACAGATTCATGAGTTTCATTTCAAATTACTGAAGACTATATTGATTTTAATTGAAATGCGTAGTGGATTGCCATAATCAGTGAGAAATGAAAACTAATAAATGTCATGAATTAATTATTTAATAAATTCATTCCATACCACAGCAAAAAAAGATAGTTTTACTGCTTTCCGGAAACAAAACTATTGTTGAATATGCAAATACAAAGTTTCATTACTTTTTAAAATTGATTGATAAAATTTTTTTTTTCAAAAGTTTTTTAATATTTTAGAATTTACAGCCTGTTTTTTCAAATTCTGAGTAAAATTTTCAAGTTATTGGCTTTCTGTCACAGAAACAAGTTTTATTGGTGTTTAGCAATCTCAAAAACAGCGTAAGAAAAATTGAAAAACAATTCAAGATGATCTTCAATTAACACCCATGAGAGGCCATCGAAATAATTGCAACAGATATTATTGCAAACTATCAGTTTTGTCATATTCGTATTCTTCAGAACATTCGCATGTAAAAAACGATCAAAACTGCTTGTGACTTATCAAAAATTATACATAACTGAATTTTAGAAACCTTAAGCTCACTGCTTTTACTAGCATCGATCCTGACTCATATTCTGTGAGCATTTAATTCCATAATCCGACAATATACTTCTTGTTCGACACTTTCAACGTAAAAAGCTAATTCATCAGCAACTTATATAATGTCTGAAGACATCGACACACACATCACTGAACGCTATAATTTACACAAACGTCTCGGCAAAGGTGCTTACGGAATTGTTTGGAAGGCTATCGATAGGTTTGTTTTTGTGGAAAATGATAGAAACCTTAAACTTATGATATAATTTGCCTTCCAGTACGTAAATTACTATCATTGAAATCATTGACGTTATAGATCATGTTTTCAAGTTTTCGATGCAATATCTTCAGAAAAAATGCATTTAAAATTGCATTCTTTAAAACTTACAAATCCTATTCACTGAAAAGCAATAACCACAAGCTTTTGCAGTAATTTAAGATATTGAACAAATACATTTTTTTTTTGCTGTTTTCATTCTTTATATGCATTTCTCAGTACTTTTTAGAATGCTTTATACAACTTATATCGAGAGAAATAAGTTTATAGGATTCTAGATCAGTATTAAAAGTTAGAAAATATATTATAAGCTCACTAAAAGTAAGAAATGATCTATAAAATATTAAATGGTCTTAATTAACTAAGAAAATGAGTGCTCGCGTTGAATGTTCATTTTTCTAATATGATTTTTGAAGCTTGTTTAATATAATTCCCCTGCTTAATTTGAAAATTAAGCAAAGCAACTAAAAATTATGTTAAAATGGCTCTGAAAGTGAATCAGTTTTGATGTGCAAATTGTTTATTTGAGAACTCTGAAATTTGTTTCCACTTACAACTGCAGCAAAATTTGCTAAGAAATTGACCGAAACTTTCACATCCAGTGAAAACGACAATAAACACTAATTTAGAAGCCACTGCTCCTAAAAATTATCGGACAAGAAGTGTACATGATTGAACCGGTATATTTCTATCTACATGAAGTTATTTGTTATAAAGCAAAATGGAATGCTCCGCGATTCAATGAAGAAATCTAAAATGCATCATAGTAAAGTCGGAATCTGAGAGAATATATGATGCTATTTTTAGAAAATGTGTCTGAGACTTTTTACTGATCTTTTCTCGGCCTGTGCGCATACTGCTCAATAAGTTAAACAGTCTTGATTGAAATAGTCATTTAATAATGGCTGTTGTAATCGAAGAAAGAGGTTTTTATAGATTACCAAACTCTCTGCATAATTTGTCTCCAAAATTTTCGATATCCCAAGACGAGTTCATATGGGCCAAGAATGTTTATGCATCAAAGTGTGCAAGACTGCATAATTATAGCAAATGCAAAAATAATAGGAGGAAGAAAAAGTCATAGTTGAAAGATTGAAAAATTTATAAAATGTATAAATAAATCCCCAAGTCATAAATATGTGTAAAAGGCGCAATGTCATATATATATTGAGTTAATAATCATTTGTGTGAATTTATTCTTCTCTGTTTAAACACTTAGGCGAACACAAGAAACAGTAGCACTGAAGAAAATCTTCGATGCTTTCCGGAACCAGACAGATGCCCAGCGAACGTTTCGCGAAGTGATGTTTCTGCAGGAATTTGGAAGGCATCCTAATATTATCAAACTTTATGATGTCATCAAAGCTGATAACGATAAGTTAGTTATGCTTTCACTGCTTTCAGAATTATAATCATTAATAACAAGTTCCTGGATTTTATCGTTAGCTGTCAAGCATGATGTCAGCAAAGCTAATAATAATAAGTTAGCTGTAATGCCAAGTAAAAGTCTTCTTCTTACAAAAGTAATTAATTGGTTTACATTCTTTCGACCTTCAACACTTAGTTTTAAAATTTCTTTATGATTCACTTCAAATTCATCCAAAATGAACTGTATTAATTTGATTGTTTTATATCATTTTATTATCACATTTGTCTCATTGAAAATGAAAAATTTAATCGTAAATATTGACAAATTAAAAAACTAATCTACTTATTGCTGAGAATGAAGATAGTCTAAAACACATAATTGCAGTCTTTTTAAATTTTATTTTCGTTTTTCTACATAGAATTATTTTCATGCATAATTACTGGGTAGAAAGTAGAGTTTGGGTTCCATTTTATACTTATGATTTGTAGCCATTTATAAATATATCAATGGAAATTTAAACGCATATTTTCTCTCAGAAGTTATGTGAACGGCTAATTATGATTGAGATCATTGTTAGAGATATATATTTGGTATTTGAATTCATGGAAGCTGATTTGCATAATGTTATCAAGAAGCTAACGATTTTGAAAGATATTCATAAGCAGTACATTATGTGCCAATTATTTCGAGCCGTTCGTTTTCTTCACAGCGGAAATGTCTTGCATCGGTCAGTTTCCTCAAACTTTTTTTATTGCAATCAAGAATCGGAGTGATTTGAAATTCTGCTGAAAATAATGACTGAAGGAAATGTGTGAATAATGTCTGGGATAATAAAATGGATAATAAATCGAATCATCAAATTATTCGATAATCATCAAATTTCAGTGATTTGAAGCCATCGAATATATTGCTAGATGCAGACTGTCACGTAAAATTAGCTGATTTTGGCTTGGCGAGGTCGTTGTCTCAAATCGAAGACTATCCCGAGGGTCAAAACATGCCTGAATTAACTGTAAACACTATCATATTAATATACTAAAATATTTCTATAAAAAGCAAAGATATTAAGAAAAATGAGAAGTATGGAAAGGTATAACAGAACACTTTGCAATCCATTATTTTTGATAATGAAAGCTTTATAACAGAACACTTTGCAATCCATTATTTTTGATAATGAAAGCTTTCAGTCATCGCCAAGTATGGCCCTTCTCTATTCCGTACTTTCTGACAGTCTTTACTTGCAAACAACTTTTAGGTTTCATCCTGTATTCTCAGCTTTTGGTGCTACAGAAATTCCTTACATTAAATTATAATGTTTCACTCCCATTGCTGGATTGTAGCTAAATGTAGATGATTATCGAAATCAATCATGTGATTTGATCTTGACACAAATCAAACAAATCTACTATGATAACATGATCAGCTCTGTCTGTAATCTTAACCTCTGTTGACAGCACAGCATAACAACGCTGCATTTCACTTCTTACTTTACTTTTGAATCTCGATCTCTGTCCGCAAATTTTGCTTTTTTGAGGAATATGTGGCAACTCGATGGTATCGATCACCAGAGATCTTATTGGCTGCAAAGAGATATACAAAAGGAGTTGACATGTGGAGCCTGGGTTGTATTCTTGGCGAAATGCTTCTTGGCCACGCTCTCTTTCCTGGCACTTCAACGATTAATCAGATTGAACGGATCATGAATACCATCCCGAAACCATCAATCGTTATTTTTTCCTTCATAGATTTTTATTATTTTTGAACAAGAAAGTTGTTGGCAGAGAAGTCAGATCAAAAATTCATGCTTTTTTGTTTTACTGCTTTAAATTTTCATTCATTTTTCCAGCCATTAATGATGAAACATGCAATATACTACATCAAATAGCCCGTAAAATTATTTTGTAGTCAAGATAAGATCACGTTCTCTTTATCACCACACAGGCAAAACCAAAAGTTAAATTTTTTGAATATAAATATTTTACGCAAGAAATATTGCTCATTATTATATTGTAAGATCAGTCAAAAACAAAACTTGTTTGGTAGCGCTCAAAATAATTCAAAGCGGAATTGAACAAATTAAAAACTTGATCAATAAATACTTTTGTAGAAAGATATTGGAAGTATTAGATCATATTACGCCTCATCAGTGCTAGAAAAAATGCCTCAAAGACCGCGAAAATCTCTAGAAGCATTTTTTGAGAATCATGACCCTCAGGCTATTGATCTTATACAAAGGTGACAAAAATCATTGCTCCAGAACTTCATTACATATCTGACATTAGCAATGAAGAATATTTAGAGCATAATACACTTTTTTATTACTATAGTTCTACAGGAGTCAGAAATTATTGTTTGCTTACTTTCTAACGTAACTTCACTATTTACATATAATACATAGAATGAAAACAATATGTTTTCTTAATAATATTTTTAATTCGAGATTTTGGTTGCTGTGATCGTTTTTTTTGGGATAATAGTAGGCATAAATCCTGTAATAACAATATTGAATTATAAAGAAGGACGTTTTATATTGTAGTTTTTAACTAAATACAGTATTCAGTATCGTTTAGGTTGTTGATCTTTGCTCCTCATAAACGTTTGAATGTTGATCAGTGTTTGATGCATCCATACGTACTACCGTTTCATTCCCCGATTGATGAACCAACGTTAACTTATGACGTTTTACTTCCATTACCGGATCACATTCAGCTAAATGTGGATGATTACCGTAATAAATTATATGATTTGATCTCGGAAAAGAAAACACAAATCAAGCGAATTCATCATGATAACACGATGAGTAATAAAAGGTTGTTTTCTGCAGTACTAGCCCAATCGATGAGATATTCTTTCAAAACCTTTTATTCAAGCCAAAAGATCACCATTTATATAACACTCGATGACGTGATCCATATAGTTTAAATTTCATTGCCATATAAGTGATTTTAATGAGTCAGCATTAGTTAATGATATCACAACTGTCTAATACTGTCACTAAAAAAATTTATTACTGATAGATTACAGTAACAAGAAGTTAAATTATTGCTTATTTTTGCTTACTCTGAAGATTAGAAAGTATGCTTTTGAACAGTAAAGCGCTATTGCAGCACTAGCAGTGCGAACATTACTTTAACTTTGTTAGCATAATATTCCCTTCTTGATTCATACAGAAAAGGGTAAAAATTATTCAAATGATCAATTGAGGTCAAGCAAGACAACAGCTTCTCTTGCAACAACCAATGGACATGCTATTATTTCGAATGGTCGTTTGTCTTCAACTTTTCGGCGATCGCATTCTAACAGTGCCATCCGTACAATAAGGCAGTCATCAACGGAGGCAAATCGAACAGAAGAACGGAAAGCACCAATTGCACAAGCAGAATGCAGTGACACCGACTACGATACAGCTCGATCGATTTACCGCCCTATTTCCATCCAAAATTCTCAAAAAACCGATATAGTATCATCGAGCGCTGGAATACGCGCTAAAGGTGAGCTCAACTCAAGCATTTGAATTTCTGCGAAAGAATTCAGATTTTGTGTAGTTATTAAATCAAGCCATTGAATGGAGCAAAAAATTTTCTGTGTTTTCCTGTAATAGAAAACTTTAAAGGTATTTCGTATCTCTAACAGTTTTATCTCTCAAAAATCTATTAAAAATTATCAGCACTATTAATTTACATCAAATTTACGCTTCATTTTCTGAAAATTTTAAGCACATTTCAGCAAACGGATTAAACATAATATACGATTATACTCCAGACATTAAAATTTAACTGACAGTAATTTGAAAAGTTAAACTGCACATTTTTCGATTGATTACAGAACGAGCACGAAGTGCAGGAAATCGACCTAATGGCTCTCTTCTTCCTGAAAAATCATTATCTCAAACGCGTTCAAGACATCGGTCGCAACATCATATGGCGGGAATATTTACATCATTCCACAAACCTTGCAGATCAACATTGTCTTCATCTAATACTTGATTATGAAGTGATATGCAATCACTGGTAAGTATGGAATTTAACTTGGGCTTTGAATAATTTGATTAACTTGGCTGTGAAAATGTTACATTGTTTTTTTATTTTTGATAGATTAATAAGATTGTTTTCACCTAGTATTCAATGCTAAGAGGTTGAAATCCCTACCTCTTTATGTAAGTATGCTAATTATTTGTAGGCTGAAAAATAGAGGATATGTGAATTTCATTTCTAAATTAATTAGTCACGAATTACTATTTCAATTTTCTATGTTAATTGTGAATTCTTTAAAATTACTTTTCCTGTAATAAGTAAAACTTTTTGAGTAATTTTATTCAAAGGGGACTAGTTTGGTCTGACACTTATTTTAACGTAATATAGAAAAGTTTTTGCTAAATAAGGCGAATTCTCGCAATTTCTAATAAAAATTTTAAATTTGATTGCGGATTGATCAAAATATTGTTTACAGAAATGAATTTTAATGATTCTTAATAATTTTTTTAAAATCTCAAACCACTCTTTTTTCGACGTTATAAAATAGCTTATCTCAAATTCATCACATCAAATTTGTCTTCTTACAATATGAATTTTCTTCATTATATATTCTTTTATTTTGATGGGGGGCATTAAACTTTTCCACAGTATACGTTGACTGTGATCTATTGGCATGTTTTAAAGTTACTTTGTTAATCAGTAAAAGCAGACCAAAATTTAATTATCTCGGTATATATTAAAATTAATATGACACCTAATGTAAGTGACTTAAAAATTGGTACTAATGCCAATTTAATGAAGCAATAAACACATAAATATGAAGTGAATGCATAAATTTGCTTATAGCTGACGACGATAACCTATTTCATATCTTCAGGTATTCGTTAGAATCTCTTTGTAACCGAAGAGTATGATAGTATCAAAAACTTTTGATGACATCAGAAAGCAGCGCACCTTCTGATAGCATTAAAAAGCGAATTTAGGAGGTAAAATCTTAATCATTGGTTTGTATATTGAGTGCAGTCAAATTAAAAAAGCCTATTCATAATGTCGGCTTTTCTAACTTGGCCATAATTTTTTGTAAGCAGATACTAGGAACACATTGTATACGCGTGTGCACCGACTCTATTATAATGCAATGGGAATCAGAAGACTAAAAACAATTATTTGATCATTTTCCATGTGTATTCAATAATCATGAAATTTGAGTACTATAAATGTGGTATTGTTTGAAAGATTTTCATAACTGTATTGTTTTTGTTGTGACATGATCGAATTAAAATTCATGAAAAGCGAATTCAAGCACGTGTGAAACGTCCATGAATAATTCATCCCAATATTTTAATTAAACAAACAAGACATTTATTTGAAAATTATGAAAGAAGAATTATTTGATTGCTTTCGAAAATACCTAAAAAATTCACCACTGGGTTAGAAAATAAAAATACCAGATTAAAAATGGACAACATTTCAAGCACGTGTGAAAATTTACCAAATGGTTTTCGGTAGATTTCATATTCAGAATAAGCATTATCTGCTTTTTACTAAATTTGTCAGCAGCAGATTTTTTTGATAGGTAAGAAGGTATACATTAGGCAATCATTACTGACTCACATGCGTAAATGCATTTGCAAATCTGTGGCCTGTTCTCAATAGTTTTGACCAAGAAAAGTATTTTGAATTACATTATGATTAGATGTTAGCTCTGATCGTGAATTGTTGGATAGTTCGGAATCAAAAGTAAGCACTTTGAAGAAGCGCACACAAATTGTATGTATCTAACGCTATTTGCTCAAAGAAAGAGAGAAATTCATCACTGTTTGTTTATCAGCACTTTCTTTAGAAATTTATGAATTTCTTTTTTCAGAATACTTGCATTCGAATTATTTTCACCTTTGTTAAAATAAATGAAGCCATAACAGTAAGAGGTCAAAGTACTACGGAAGTAGTCGTGAATTGTAAATGTTGTGGTATACACGCTCTTATCCTAAAGAGCGCTCTATCTTAATCTTCTTTCTCATTCTACTGAGATGAAATATGACTGCTTTTATGAGCATATACGCACTAGATCGAGATGCAATTTGTTCGTTCTTTTCTCGTTAATAGAAATGAAATAATGCTTTTCAGCAAGCACACAAAACTTTAGCCTTGGACTCTGTAGTTCTGCACTGTTTCTGTGTTGATAGCCAAAGAAAATTTGAAAATAACTTAAAGTTATAATTTTAGTCGTTGGTTTATTTCCAGTTTTCTTACGTCTGCAACTAAAAAAGTTATTAACTTAGCTTGGAGCCTAGCCAGTAATAAATAATACAACTTTTTCCTTATATTGTATTATTCAATAATGACTAGACGAAAATAGCTTCAACTTTGAGCTTCCTTACATTAATTTGACTTTGTTTACGAGCGAATTTTTAGCTTTATGGAAGTGATATTTTCCATTTTCAATCTTATTTTTTCCATTCTTAACTTTTGCAAAATGAAATCTTTTTGCGAACACATGCAATTAATTCCATTCCAGTTTCTCTAATTTTATTGAGACATAATGAATTTTTGCTGTAAAAAGCTTTCATTTTGACAAATTAAAAGGTATTTTGTTTACTTAATAAGCTTATTTTGTGATAACTTTACCAAGAAAGCAAAAAATTTCTATAGAATTACTTGCTGGTTCGAAGTCACTGATTAACTAACTCATATTGACAGATGAAAAATTTGGATAACAGACGTTTTTCACTTTTCCGAAAAGAATCAAATTAAAGCAAATAATTAAAAATTCATACAAAAGCAGATCACGATCAATATTTATATTGACAGTTAATTGCAGCTGTGAGAAATGTTCTCTGAAAACAAAAATGATGCTCACTGCTAGAGGAATAGTTTTGAAAATTGACTTCCTATTATTAATGCATTGCTCAATTGCTCACTGTGCCGATGTTAGTACAGCAATAAAAATTTTTCATCACTGTCTGCTTATAACATTCAGTGGTATTCCATTTTCTTTTATTTTTTAAAGCACTGAATTTGTAGATTTTCATTAATTCTGCGAAACTTTCTACTTATTCTTCCATTATTGTGTAAAATGAATGCAGTTTCTATAAAGTAATGAACTTGGAAATTTAGCTCCAAATAATTGGAGAATTAGCATGAATTTGTTTTATTCGTGATTAAAACTTATCTTTGTGTTATGATGCTTAAATATCCTAATTTCAACTTGCAGTAATTGATCTCTTTTTTTTATAATATTGAACTTTGAAAGAAATTTGAAAAGAATTTCATTTAACAAAAAGAATTTTATACTTGAAATTTTTTGACCTTTTCTTTGACGAATGTAATTAATCTTATCAAAATTAATCTTGACCTCTAAAAGCTTACAATAGATTATATAGTTTTATTTATCAAAATGAATTTGAGCATTTCAAATAAAATTTATTTCGTTCATTCACTGATCTTTTTTTACTTGCCTTATTATAATCATCAATATAGTTCTTTCTGCCGTTCTATTACCATTTTCACTTTGCTTGACTGTTGTAAGTTTATTTCCAACTTGTCATGATGATAAGAGTAAATGAGCATTTCCAACAAAACTTTCATGTAAGTTTGTTATAAACATCGATATTGCTTCATGTTCTGTTTTACCAACAAAATGTTCATGAGGTGTTTTTTCATTACTTTTAGATGATTTGCAAATTGAAATTCTATAATAAAATATGTCCTCACAAGTTAAGATTGTTAAGCATAAAAGACTCTATGATTTCATGAAAACCTGTCTTCCATCTATGATTCAGTAAAATATTTCTAACAGCTTTTTGTAAAGCAGTAGATTTTAATGTATAACTCAGCTGAGAATTATGAGAAAACAGTAAAAATTTAAAGTTAAATTTTCACTTCTCGTGTCGTTTTCTCATTTTTTGCGTCAAAAAGTCAAGAAAATATTTTTTTTCTCTGGGCTAAAGAACGCAATGTCTGCCATCAATTCAGTACTGAAATGACTTCAAGGCAATAATCCAAAGTTATTAAAGAAATAAAAGAGCAAATGGATTTGGGAGCATACTTTTACGAAAGGAAAGTTTACGTTGCTTATACACAGCAAAGACTTTACTCAAAGTGACAATTGTTTGCTTTTATAGTCTATTTTAATTCATTTTTACTCATTCGTCCCATCCCAAGTATCGATTAACACTTATTTTTGTGGAAGAGCAACAAAGTCTTATAATTTTCCGACAAGTGGCCAAGGCACGAGAAAAACCATTTACTACTTCCTGCACTGCTTTTGTCTCATTGCAAATTTGCCATGCTCACAGATTTACTTTACTTTGTCATTTGTTTTTAAGTTTGAATCGATACTTGGGAGAGCACGAACGACAAACTAAGTCAGCAAATATAAACTAATTATTACTTTGCGCACAGTTCTCAAAAAAGCGCGTTGTAGTATTAAATATTTGTGTAATTTTTTTATTTTTTCACCACCATTTTTCTCCAAAGTGATGAAATGTTTCACTTTCTCAAATCCTTGCTAAATTTTTATCGATTGATACAGTGACGAAAAATTGTTAGCTCACTTCCAGCCAAATTCATATTTATGCAAATATGCTTCCTTTTTCAGCTCATTGCGAATAATGTCGATTATTCAAAACAACATTTTCGATGCAATAAAAGAAGTGAGAAAGTTTGAATTCGGCTTAGATTGAGTTTAGTGACATTTTTCGAAAGAAGATTTAATGAAATAAAATATTTTTAAGCATTCATATTTTATGATACTCAATTTTCAGTTCTTTTTCCTCTTATTGTGTTTCGAGAGCAACGTCATATAAGTCATTACGGTAACATTTTCTACAGCTTCCTGTTTATTGATGCTTTTAATTTTGATTTCTTGCAGGACATGGTTACAAAAAGTTTAAAATTATAAGTTTATGATGCCAATTATTTCTTTGTGTTACTACACTCCCTGAGGCACAATTTTATTTCACTTGCAGTCTAATGCAGTAGATTTCACTAAACAATTTGGTGTCACTGGTTTGTAGCATACAATTGGAAATAAAGTCTGCAGATAGAAAATAAGCTATAAATTAGAAAGTAAAGAAAAGAAGCTGAAAGAAGTTTTGAATCATTTATCGCACCATAATTGCATTTTTATATAAAAGAATTTTTGCATTTCTCCGTCACTTTTTTACTCTTTTTAATTTAAATTTAGAATCTAAAAGCTTTCATAATAACACAAAGATTTCTAGCGCTTAAAACTACGTAAATATATGCTAGTTGATAATTTGCATACAACATTTCTTGACAAAACATTTGCAATTTGGAGCAGTCACTGCTTTCACTGCATACTAGTACAAACACTGCTTTCCACTCGAGAATTTTTAGCTCTGAATGACATCCATGACTACTCTAATGTGTTATCCACTAATAATTTTCAGCCATCACCAAGTTTGACTTAAAATACGAAGCTTTTGATTTTCATTTTAAGATTAGTTTTATTTTTTTGTTCCATTTTCAATTGATAAGTTAGTATTTCTACTTTTTATAGTCGGTGCTTATCTCCCAGTGAACAGTATTACATATCACATTCATCAGATAGTTTGTTTTTCTAATTTGACTGCAAATCCACATTAAAAGTTGGAAATTTGTATGAATTTTGTACCTGCAATATTTCAAATTATTTTGCACTGTGACATAGGAAAAAAAAAGTATGATATAAAAATTCTTGAAAAGACAATTATTTGTGTAATATGGTGAGAAAGATATAGAAAATGCACAGAAGCGAGCAAATTTAGTTCATGATCTTGGCTTTTGTGACCTTTTTGACTTAAGTTACAACTTATTCTTTAAGTTGTAATGAGGCAATTTAGCGACTAAATAAATGAGCTAGTTTCAAAAAAGGCAGCTCAATTAAAAAAGATATGAATTGCAGTTTTTATAAGTTCAATATTTTGGAAGTGAGAAAAAGTGAAGCGGAAATGATTCAACAGGGTTACAGCTGAATTATTCTGTGTTACTCGTCAAGAAATATAAGGATGAAAATGAAAGTTATTTGAAACTGTACTCAGGAAGGTATTTTTGAGTATTGGGTGGGAGTACATTTTAAAAAATGGTTTCATTAATTAAAAATCGAATGTTTTCAAAACTGTTACAAGCTGTTTGTATAAAAAGTGGAACTAAAAGAAGTCTAAAGTTTAACGTAAATCCGATTTTACATAGTGAAATACTTTTGATATATGTTACATGAATCATTGTTAAAACCATCAGCTAATGAAATCTCTGGTGCACAAATTAATTTTTAAATGTTGCAAAGACAGTACAAATTATCTTGGAAAAGCTAAATAAATTAAATTAATTTGAATTGAGTTCATCATTTAATCTCCAAATCACTTTTCGTCGTACAACTTTCATACATAATGTTTTCTTCACTTCTATATCAGTCATTCGAATGAAGTTACTATTCAAAAATTGAAACTCATCCACTGTCTATAAATAGCAATAGCCCGCTCATACCAACTAATGGAAAACTTTAAATTTGTTTAAGCTCTGAAATATGCTTGGGATTCTGTTTAAACCTTCATGGAGCTTATTTTTTGGGATGAATAAATAAATTAAACTCTAGTTAAACTTCTTGCCCAAATTGATTACTATTATTACTTTCTTCTGTTTTTTATGAGATCGATACTTTTCAAGAGCTTGCATTCCATCTGTTTTTCACAATATGCAACCAAATTTGCAGTTATTTGTGAATTCCTTCATGCCTCATACCTCATGTTCTTCTTAAAGTACCATTCATTCCATCAACTTTGGATGGTTAATGTTTGCTTCATATATGAGCTATTTAAGATTTTGAAACTTTTATCAAACTGCAGATGAAGTTTAGAATAGCACTTTCACTTTCATTAAATATTAATTACTTTAAGGGATATAGCAAAAGTTTTTGCACATTAAACATAAAGAAGTTCGAAATAATCATAAATTTTGTAAAGGTGCACAATTATTTTTGCAAAATTTTACTATTCAATTAAGAGGGATTAAATAAGTAGGTTCAATGGCTAATTTAAAGAAAAGGAAAATATTACTCTACTAATGCCAGAAGGAGTTTTTCTAACACTTGCGATCATGCCAAAAGTTAAGTTCTGGTCATGCTCGCTTTGTTCGCATGTATGAATTATATTTTCAGTTCAACAACGGCATTCCCATTTCATGATAGTATTCTTGCTCTTCCTAACTTAGATAAGCAGTTTGTGGATATCTTCTCGTTCAGTAGCGTGCACCCATCTCTACAATGCATCTCGAAAATGAATCCAGGTAAATCCTAACGATAGTCCTTACACTGTTGACGTACAGTTTCCAACAATTCGTAGAGTAACATAAAAATTGAATTTTAAAGCTGCCAATCTCATTTATTTCCCATTAATTTTGGACTAGTTGAGAATATCTGTAACTATCATTTTCTAGGTAGAATCTCGTTAAACCATTGAACCATTGGTCAAAATAGATAAAACTAATTTTTTAGATATAGCTGTAAAGTTTTGCAAACTCTGGACATTAAGCATAGTTATTTTTAATAACTGCAAGGACCTAACTTATAATTTCTGTTATTTCGGGTAATTTTCTGGAGTACTGAATACACTGAAGTAATTTGCAGCATAACTTATCATCGAAGTGCTTGAAATGGTAAAAGGTTTTCGGTCTTAAATTTGATTCTTTGTCAATTGATAGACTGGTAAAATTACTAGAAAGCTCACTGTAACTCGCAAACTAAATTTACTTTGATCGCATTTATATGCAGCAACTGATTTTTTTACTCCTTCAATTTTTCAAGGTAGCATGATTATTCGTTGTCATTTCGAAATTCATTGGATTTTTACGTGTTTAATATCTGACTTTAAAAAAAATAAGCATTTTGAAATAACTTTGTCTGGATGTCAATTAGACATTTTTATAATGCCTCACTCTTAGAAAAGAAGCTGAATATTTCATGAATAAAACAATTTATTTCATTTATTAATCCAAATTTCTGACGACAGCATTCTTCAACTCTGAAAGAATTTGGTGGAGATATCGTTTCACAGATTATTCATAATAGTAACGTGTATAATGTTGCAAAATTAAAGTAAACTTCCCTTAAAGTGAATATTCAATTCATTTCTTGACTTTGGCTTCAGTTTCCAGTAGATAGTAGGAGAGTTTGCTCAGTAAAACATGAATAAAGTATTCGCCTAAGAGTGAGGCATTATAAAAATGATTTGACATCCAGACAAAGTTATTTAAAAATGCCCATCAATAATTTAACCATTGTAGTGCTTTGGTTGAATATCACATCTTGAAACTTTCAAAAATGAACGTCAATACTCAAATGCGATAGTAATTATATATTAATCAAAAAAGCTTCAAAAACTGTGATAACTAATGCAAAGTAATATGATTGTAAAAAAGTACTTAAATTTTTATAACTGAAATCTAATTATTCAGGACTGAGCTCAATTTGACATAAAGCTCGTTTTACGAGATAAAGTTTGAAAGTTTGTCATTGCTCACAGAGGTCTTATCCTACAATGCCCGTCAAATCTAATGTTAAGCTTGTTATCAGGCATTAACTTGACTTTCATCAGAAATTTTCTACTTGTTTCAACCATGCCAATATCAATTCCTACTATTGATATTATTTTCATCTATCATTCATTATTATTGTATATTATCACTCCTGTCATGATGAAGCATTAAATTGGTTATTGATATTTTGAGTCAAAAATAATTTTTGTCATATTTCTTTGTAACTCTGATCAACTTTCCATTCTGTCATTCGATCCTAATGGCAATAACTTTCATTACCGTTATTAATCAGCAGAATAATTAATTATAGAGCATTGTTACCCTTACTATTAATCTTATCTGCATATTACATCACTGCTTACTTTTCTATAGCAGTTTTGGTTGTGTTAGCACATATAACAATCATTTTCATTACTCAGAACAATAGTTAGGCAGCACTCATTCCCTGTCACTGTTCCATCATTTGGATAATTTATTATCAGTGATTCACAATATCTCAATCAAGACCGTAGACAGTTTGATGCATAATTTTTGCTTTCACTGTCTGCTGGCTGTACATATAATGGTACATATTCTGAATTTTTTTGTTTCGTGATAAAAAGTATATTAATTTAACAAATAAGTAAGTTAAAATCGAATTCAATTTTCCTAACAATTAAAGTTATGAATAATTTGTGTCCGTATTGCTAAACGAAAGTAAAATGTCTTAAGTAGTAATTGCTAGAAACTTCTGGTAATAATTTGAAAGTCGTTGAATTTCGCCTGCAAAATTGTAGATAAATTGTATAATATCAATTTATTCTACTTTATTAAATAACACAATGAGCTTTATTTGTGATGTGCCTCAGCATTTAGAAAGTAATAAACTTATTATATACATTTAATCCTTTGCAAGAATTGCAAATAAATGGAATGTATGGTTCAAAAGAAAAGTAAATTGAACTAGTTAGAAATAAGCTTAAGGAAAAGGCTGTTATTCTGAAAATAATACCATTTAGCATTCACCATGTTCCTTTTTTAGCACTTGCCATAAGAAAAATCTTTTATCGTCATCTTCTACACTGTTAACATTGTCATTATCTTTGTTGTTGTGCTTATTATTTATATTACTATTATATGATTGTTCAAATCAATTTTTTGGAGGCAAAAAAACAACGTAAATTTAAATTTGGCGAGGAAAAAGAGTGAATGTATGTGGGAGTAATGCTCTTCTCAGAAAGAGTCTCCTCCAATTAGCAACTTCATAGGCCTCGAAAGATGAGCTACGGACAAAAAAAGATGAAAGAAAGAAAGTGTAATGATGACTAGGAGACAAAGCGAAAAAGTTAAGTCAATTCCGCTCCTCTTGAAGGGTCGAAGGGAAGTGAAGGCTTAGTGGGAGAAAGGATTCTTGGCCTTTTCTTGTCAACAGCAAGAAGCCTACTGTTGCTGCTATTACTTGCGAGAGCAGAGGGAAGGCAGGTCCAATCTTCTCGTATGCAAGCCTAAAAATAACAGTCAGTCCGCATTTGAGCTCAGTGTAACAAAATCGCAAAATCTAACGACTCTTACTCGAAAAAGATCTGAACCGACTAAGTTAAGTCTGGCAGTGAAGCTTTTCTAAAGGCACTGCAAAAAATTGATGCAAAAAGGCCTAGCAGTTGTTTTGCTCAGGTTATTTGCTCTTCCCTGCTTTCTAACCAAAAAATGATAATGATATTTCCATATTATGCTTACTGATGAAAATCTGACTCTTTATCCCGTTTATGTGCGCTGATTCCTTTCTGTAATTACTGATCCTCGCAATTCTGTATTGAATTTTTGAGAGATATCAGTAATTCGCTTGTTTTTGGCCAACATTGAACTCCTGAATTATTTCTGTTTGAATTACAATTGATTTTTTCAAGAAATCGCTGCTAATAACTAAATTATACTAATTTTCGGCAAGCGAAAAAGAAAAATCAAGTGGCTGTGAAGTTATTACCTTCTAGCTTCTTTTATCATAGATTAATGATATCTCTGATTACCTAAAATAGGGTTACAGCTTGAGTGCAGTAAATGCATGTACGATATTTACAGCACCAGGGCGCAGGTACGGTGCAGTTGCTGTTAATGCCTGTTACTGTCGCAGCTCAGTGCAAACGGTTGGTTGTTATTTGTTCTTGATATTTTTAAATTCTATTGATTTTCCGATATGATCATGTCCTCTTTTGGAAATCCATCTGGCAACACAATAAACTTCTTTACTTAATTGGTCTTAAGATTACTTAACTACTAGATGTTAGTAAATTTGTCATCGTTTAAGCAAGTTTCTGTTGCCTTCCATATCATAACATATCTTTGTGTTTATGTATTTCAAAGCATTGATCTTTGCCATATTTTAATGATGTAATTAATGTCATTATTGAATAACTAATAATTTCAAAAAAGGAATATGAGTTTGAAATTTTCTGCGCGGTGAATGCTTTCACTTGAGAGCTGAAAAATAGAATTGCTATCTCAGAAAATTTTTCTTTCAATTTAAAATGCGAAAATATTTATTAAAATATTCATGTCTGAGAAAGGCGTGATGCAAGATGTAAATGTAAATTAATAAAATGAAAAACGAATGAATTGTATACATAATTAATTTCACCTTAGTACTGATTTTGTCCCTCAAATCGTTGAGTTTTGTGTTTTCATGCAAATAATCACTATCAGGTTTTTGTAAAATATTAACTGGCGTCATCATGTCCATAATTAGAGGCATACAGCAATATATTCCCTAGTTTTGTTCCTTCACTTACATAACTTAGATTAAAACTTTACTTTAAAATCAAGTTAAAACAAATATGAAATGTTTTCATGTTTTCGTGAGTAATTATAAATGCGAAATCGCAAATAGCAAAAGTCATTATTTCATCTCGTTTCTAGCAGAAACTATGCTTCTAATTATTTCCTTTTTAGCAGTAATCGCAAACAGATTTTAATATTAGACTTTTTGTATATTTTTTTCATTTATCTTGATGAGAATAACTCAAATACTCAAACAGTTACAATAATAATTACTGAATGTGTTTCCAGCATTGTTTGCTCCCTTCATAAAGTATAAATTTATTTTTATTAAAATTTTGTCGTCGACGAGTTTTTTGCTTCTGAAGACTCAGTTTTCTATTTAATGAATTTGCTTTTAACAATAACTATAAAAGTAGCCGAAAAATAGAATGATGTATGATTTGAAGTGAATTATAAATCGCCAAGAACATTCGCATGTTATATTCGAAGGGACTTTTGAAGGAAGATAATTCGATCAAATTATGAATTTCTATGAATTTCCATACTTGACGAAAGACAAATAATTTTTAAATATTTCGTGATCTACAACTTTTCGTCAATATTACTCCTTTGGCTGCCCTTACTTTAATCAATGATTGATGCAGTACAATATTTTCCCAAGCAGTAAAAGCTTTTTCTAAAATCTAATATTATAATTTTAAAATTTAAAACTTGCATATATCTTAATCATTGTGATTATAGATTTGTTCCTGACAACCCAGTGAATATCCAAAACTTTTGTCATGATCATGTGATGAAGTCGTTTGCCTATATTTTATGAAATTCAGTTAAATTAATATCGAGAGAGGAGAAACTTGATTTAATGAATTATAAAGTCTGTGTTTCTTTTCCTTAGCCATTGTCCAGCCAAGTAATCAGTCAACATCCCACTAATGATCAATAGATATGTGAAGCTGTTGTCTTGCTTCATTTTCATAAGTTCTGATATAATAGAATAATTTGGCTTAATAATTACAAAAATAAATTAAGATCATTCCATGTCCTAGCACGTTATATACAACAAAATGTCTTGAAATGAATGGTAAATCAACGAACCCATGCTAGTTTACGTAATGCAGTCGAAAAATTTAACTTGAAGTCACGTAACTTACACAGAGTTAATTGATTTCAGGCCTATGGAACAGTTGGCAATTAATGATGATGCTGAGAACGAATTAGAATCAGTGCCCTTACCGATACAAACATTTCTGTGGCGACAAACGAAGTACTATTCCATTGCTTTATTTCTATACAAAACCTTTTAACAAATAAAGCATGTTAATCCGGAACCGAATTTTATTAATTTGAAAATTGGACAAGGAAATTTCATTAGTGTGATGGAAATGTATTTTTGAACTTTCCATTTTCTGCATTGTTTATTAGGAAGTAAAGCAAAAATGTACGAATTTTTCGGTTCAATTTAGTAACAAATTTTGCAGGACAAGCAGTTTCTCGTCATACTAATAGAATTTTTTTTCTGTTATACTAATCGCAGTTCTTTTATTGTTTGATATTAGAGGCTTCTTATGTTTTTACTTCACTCTCATAAGTTCTCTTAGGAATTACTTGACAAAACAAGCAAAATTTTTGTCTTAGTGCAACACTATTTGTTTTTATAACGCCATAATGCATATATCTTTCAGTCCTTTTCTGGGAGCTAAAATTGGAAAACTTCATGAAGCATCGTGTGTGGTAAGTTAATGATAATAATGCTAAGATTTCTTTACAAGCAAAGGCATTCCTACCAAATAATCACTGCGCTGTAATAAATTATGTTGGCATTCAGACTTGAAAACAAAAGGCATTGATTGAGATTTTTGAGGCAAACAAATTTGACTTCACTTCGTAAAAAGTTGAAAGGCCTTTGATTGGTGTAAGTTTAAGAAGAAATTCAATGTCTAGAAATTAGGCCCTTATAAATGAGCTACGAATAAAAAGTGATAACAGCGTATGTTATACGTCATTCCGCAAAAAATTCCTACTACTACTTCTGAAGTCACGCATTAAACAGGAAATGTTGAGACCTTTTTGGGCACAAAATGTGAAGTAAATATCTTTTCTATTGTCAGCAATCAACATAAGTTCCTTACTTTTATCTCGTTACAATTCAATTTTATTGCTTACGTTGAGCGAAAATTACTCAGTTACTGCCGATCCCTTTACTAAATTAGTAACTGCTCAATTGAAAAAAACCAAGAATAATAAATTTGTAGACATTTGAACGGGTCGTTGTGCAGAACATTCTTCATGGTCTCAGCCCTTCACTTTCTGATGCCATCAGTTCTGTTTCACGTTGGCGATTTGTGCGCGCAGCATTTCCTCACATTGTGCAGGTTTTCCCAAGACTTATCATTTATATCATTTCGAACTTATTAATTTCCATGATGAGAGGAGTTTCCGTGAAAAAAGTAGAATCAGTCAGGTTAAAGGTGGTGAGAAAGCTTTTGGAAGAATCTAATTTTCTTGGTATATGAGCTAATTTTTTACTTAATCTCAAGTAATTAAGGTATGACTTAAACCAGAGAATTATGCTAAATGACTTAATCCTGAGTAATCAAGTTAAATGACTTTAGATAATAATTTGATATTACTTCCACTAGCATTATCTAAATCAATATTGATATCGATATCAATATCGTTACCATACTACTGCAGATACAGAAGTCATTTTTATTCCTATTTATAGTTTCGGTGTTGTAGGCGCTATATTATTATTTATTTATTTTAATCTTAATATTAACAAGGCTTGAAATAATTAATATTATTATCAATTAATAATAATATAATTATTATTGCTATCATTACTATTAATATTAGTGTCATTATCATGTTTATTAACATTATTATTGCATATTATTTAAACTTTGAAAGCAAAAATTAGAACTGAAGAGTAGCTTTTCTGAAAATAGTGCATTATTAAATTTAAAAGAATACAAGATAAAAATGGATTTTCACGTGTGAATAAAAACTTGAGTACTGAGTACAGTATTGAAGCAGGCGAACTAATCATGTTCGATTTTTAAAAAAATTATAAGGTGTTGTCTCAAATAATGTGATTTTAAATAGTAAGATTTAAAGTGTTGCGCTTCTTTACTGTCTGAAGCAGCTAAACGAGAAAATGCACCTATGAGTGGGTCGCTGGTAAAAATGTTATACATTCTGCACTGGCTTCTTCTCGATTCTGCTAATGAATGCAACGATACTGATAATAAAAAGGTGTGGTTACTGAAATTATAATTCACAAAAACCGTTAGTTATTTCATTTTACTAATCTTTAAAATAGCGTTATAAATAATGCAAAAGATTTATCTGCAGATACCTTGCAAATTTTCCTGTTGAATTAAAGCAACCCATTTGAGAATAGTTGGTGTTCACAACAAAAATTTTATGTAAAGTTTGTTTTACTTACTGAAATCAGAGTATTATCATGAAATTACCTTATACGGTAAACTTGATCGTAGCTAATTTACATCGGTAACGTTTACATGAAAGTTGCAACCAAATTGTTGCTCCGATCTTAAGAATTGGAATTTCACTTTCATATTTCACTTTAGTAACCACTATTATGTCAACTTGAATTTTTAACAGGTATTTTTGGGCAATCATTTTTAATATGAGATAGTAAAACAAACTTTACATAAAATCCGAGAGAAAATTATCTGAAAATCCGAGAGAAAATTATCACTTCAGATTGAAGTGATAATTTTCTCTCGGATTTTCAGTTAATATTTTTGCTCATGAATGCTTGAATGTAATTGAATATTCTGCAAAAAATGAATAGGAAACATTTGCTACAAGTTTTTTTTTGTTGGTAAAGTTAATAATAAAAAGAATGCATTTTTTTCAAAAGTTGTAACTGGTATATATATCCATCGCTTTCAATAAAAATGATAGAAAAAATGAAATATGATACTTTTGTATTGGTCAGGAGTAATTTCTTGATAATATTGCAAAGAAGTATAGTTTCGAATAGTAAGTGTTGAACTTTGATAAATGAAATTTGGTAATTCCAGAATGGAGTTGACAAAGTTTTTCATTTTAAACTTGACACAGCAAGAAAAAGGATTAGCGTTAAAATAAATTTTCTTCTTTTTTCTATGCTAAATTGCCGTGCTACCTATCTTGGTTTACAGTTTTTTTTTCACAGACTTGATTATTTGAAAGTCTTTACTTAAAGCTTCCAGCTGCCCCAGAGAGAGATGTATGAGCACGAACTGTTTTTATACTTCTCCATTGAGATTACTACTCTATGCCAGTAGAATTATAAACAAGTCAGATATAATTGAGTCCTATTTAAAGTCTGCCCATTTGACAAGCATGCGGCTCGAGAAATGACTACTTGTCGATAAATGCAGCATATTCTATCTGGTCATGTGCTAGATTCGTAATCTGATTCTTGTCATGCTAGGCATTTATACATGGTAGTTAAAATTGATCACATTGTTACCAGAGTTGAATTCGAAAAAAATGGCATTTAGAGTGCTTATTAATCTAGTGCAAAATACTATATATTTATCATCAAATATTTGACAGAAAAGTAATAAACAAGTTTGGTTCAGTTTGCAGAGTATTTCAGTGCATAGCTCATCTGAAAGCAAAATGAAATGTGAGAAAAAATTTAAAAGGTCGGCTTTACTTTCGTTTTAATATTGCTTTATAGATCTTTTTTGAAGCATATGGTGGGGCATTACAGAATCAAAGTGTACTGTAGGCAGTGTTCGTGTCTGGATTTGTTATAAATTTATCTTGAACGAAGCAAAGTCTGCTTACAAACTTTGTAATAAATTTTAATAATTTTTACAATGTTTTTTATAACAAATAATAAAATTTAATAGTTTTAATTTTGTGTTAATTTTCATTTACTAATGATAATACGAAATCAAGGTACTTTTCGGTTGCAAATTACTGATTTATTCTTCATTACTTTTTATCATAATCACATCTAGCAATTGTGGTTTGTTCCTTTAAATTTCATTATTAACTCCATTGTTTTTTCATTTTTGATAGCGATGGTATATTCTTTCACTTTCAGTTAAAAATAATAGAGAAGTATAAATTTGATTAGTCAAGTAACTTTTGTTAAATTTTATTTCAGCACTCAATGTATTCGTTATAATTTTGGAACTTTTTAAGTTATTAAATGCTTGATCTAGTCAATTCAGAATAGCGCATTTCCAGAACTGAGTATTTGTTTCTGATATCCGAGGAATTTAAGATTTTGTTTTTAATTTCAAGCTTGCAATGTAACAACATTGATAAGGAAATCCTGTAAAACTTCAAAAAATTAGTTTTGATCTAAACACAAATCTTCTGATTAAAGTGTTGAAGAAAAACAAGTGAAGAAATACACAATTTTCTTTATCATTTTACAAGAAAAGAAAGATACGATCATTTTTATGCGGACAGGACTTCTGCCAAAGGACTTTAAATTGAAAAGCACAAAAAACTAAAGCTTTGAAAGTATTCAGTATGTAGCTGAAAATTACTTGATAGGGAATTGAGTCATCAACTAATGCAAATAAAGAAATCAACAAGTACAACAAACCACGAATATTTTCTGTAATTCTGAAATTGCAACAAAATTAAGTAAAAATCAAAATCTATAAAGATTTAAAAAGTAATATTGTCAGCAATTTGAAATTAAAATTTGTTCATAGACTGAAAATCCAAATTTTGTATAAAATGCACAGAAATTAGCTTGAATTATTTCACTGAGGTAGGAAAGAGTCTCATTCTTGACTGGATGGATTTACGAAAATGGTGCGGTTTTCATTTTATGTCAATTCAATTCACCAGTTGCTTGCATCATTTTTTGAAACTTATTGTGATTGATAGCTCCTACATAGTCGGTCATGAGATTGATATTCCCTGCATTCACTCTCTTATTATTATGTGCATTCCTTCCTTCATTATCTCATACTGTTTTCAAGTAATTTTGTCTTATTTATGGTAATATTTATGGAGTGGCTGTTTGCAATTTTTTTTCAAAAGGTACTATATTTCAGAGTTTGATTGAATCAAGCGACTTCAGTGTTCTTCCAGTCCGCCAATATGCTTTCTCTATCAGTAGTATACAGCTGTTTGTGTACATGATTGCCCCACTATTAAATGTTATCACAGAAAAAGATTTCACTTCAAATTATCGTTTGGAAAGTGGTTTAAAAATATGGCAGTGTCTCTGGCAGGCGAGTTACATCAAATTCCTTGCCAATAGTTTTTCGGGCCTTGTTACTTACAATTTACTCAAAGTTTTGTGCAGAACTTTTGTTTATGTTCACATGACCAAATTCAGCGCTCGCTGCGCATGACGGTTCCTAATTTGTTGAACGTTTCAGCATCGACAGCCTGATGTGTTGTGTTTTTGCGCTCCAGTGAAACAACGTCGCTCGCATTTCCCTATCATAACAATTACCAAGAAATCCGAGCCAACTTCGGTCATTCAAGGAATATATCTCGGTGTGTACTCTATTGTCTCTCTCTTCAAAGTAACTTTCATAAATACTAAATCTTACTTTTTGCTTTTTTGAAATTATATAAAACTTTATTATTAATTTTTTATCGTAATACTTGGGAATTTAAAATTGTTTTTGCGAGTAGCACAAGATTAAAAAATATTCCAGGATTGTCAGTGCAACTGCTTTTAGGGAACAGGCATACTTTACCTTTAATCAAAGTTTTATTGAATAAATTTGTTAATGTTATAAAGCAAAGTAAGTATTCGATTCAAAATTTTATCATTATCATATGAGCAATTTTCAAACATCATTGATTACAGGCCATACAGATGAAAACTTTATCATTATCATTATAGGCTATACACAAATGATCAACGCGCTGACTATTTATTTCATTTCCTGTTGTTTTTTCAAGTATTTCCAAAAGAAAATATTTGACCGAAAACTTTTTTAAATAGATGAATAGCTGGTTCATTTCACTTATATCATGAGCAAATATAGCACGAAATTTATATTAAGGTGGTGAAAACGAAGCACAAACTCGACGTTTCTCTACAGTTCCAGCGCAAAATGCCAAGTTTCCTCCGCTCATAGATGCTCCACCACCAAAACCACCACGTACAGATCTTGCAGTACTTTCAAGTTTGAGAAAGCGTAAAGAACGTGAAAAAGCTGCGGCATTAGCTTCGCTTTCTGTAGACGCATGCGATCAGAAAAAGCAACAGCAAGAAGAAAAGTTTCAAGAAGTGAGTCTTGAATTATTTATATTTATCTTTAAATTAGTTACATTTAAATCAAGAAAATTATTCCTGAAATACGCAGAACTGTTGAAAAATGATCTTATTAATTAAAAAAATAAAAGTTTCTCATTTGATGATCGCTTACTTCTACAAATACAGTCTTTTATTTTGCATTTTGTCTCAAATCTTTAATTTAAGCTAGATTTTTCCATATTAAAATATTTAAACGCTATTTTTAGTATTTTTCTAGCAAAAAATTAGCGGTAGCCCACCATAAGTTCAATCTTTCTCTATTTTTGATTGCAAGTCTGGTTTTTTTAATAACTTTAATTAAAGAAACTTCCAAAATCGATAGTAACTGATTTGTTTCAGCAGGCCGCAAACACACTACCTGACAAAATAGGTTTAGTTGTGCGAAGTGTTAGCGAATACCGTAGCGATGAGGATGCATCGAATATTCGCGGATTATTTAAAAAAAGTCGCGCTATGACATTTACTGATAAGTCGCCAAGTTAGTCAGATCTCAATTTTTTGTTACAACTGATCGCTTTAAATAATCCCAAATTATTTCGCAAGTCAATATTAAACTGGAAATATTCAAGAAGTAATTGTCTCTGTTGGTCTATCAATATGCATTCTTGAACAAAAACTGGAAAACAACTTTCACTAGAATAGTTCCTAAATGGATAACAATTTAGTGACTCATTTGTCTTAAAGCATTAATTTGTACAGTAAATAAGTAATTTTTCTATTTTGTTTAGCGATGTTTCTTTAACAACCCAAAATCAAAATCAGCTTCTTGTTATATTCAGGCTTATGCAAAGGTATTCCCGAGCTTGATGATGTCTTGCATTTTGCAGACGACAAGTCTCTCAGTTATGCTATGCAGGAAATTTCTGAAAAAGCACCTCTAGTGTTTTTGCAAGAAATATGTTCCGGTACTTCTGGAGATCTTGAAAGTGTTCCACAAACTGGTTCTCATGTAACTGAATTTCCAAAATTTAGATATAAGTTTAAAAAATACTTGCAGTCTTGTTTTAACAAAACTCAAAAACCGAATTTAAGACAAAAGAATTAACTAGCAGAAGAATGAGCAACTAAGTAAATAACTAGTTCATTTTGCTCGACGATGTTTTTAAACATCCTAAAGTTAAAATCAGCTACCGATATTTTTTATTTTTTCATTAAAACAATGAACAGAGAAGGCTGTTAAAATATGGCAAAAGATTTAGCATATTCTTCTTTTAATTTATGTTTATACTTTTTCATTAGCACTTATTAGCATTATATCCTCATTTATTCATTCATTCATTTTACAGTCTCGTTCATAGTAAACACAAAATATGGAATAATATAATTACTATTTTCAGTATTACTTCACTGATGCCAGCACTCACCATAATTTCTTGAATTCACTGTCATAGTGCAATTAATAATAAAATACTACTATTGCTGTTACTTTGGGCTGCTCATCCTTCTATCATAGCTTGGATTAGAATTTAGAGTGTACATATATATCAGCCAAATGTTATAATTCTTAAAAGGACTAATTCCAGTTGAAATTCAGATTACTTGCAAAAAATGCGAGTTAGTGATGCATCAGGAGGATGTCGATCTAAATAATTGCAAGTGCAGACGAGATTCCCTCTCGTCACGCGTCACTCTCATCCCCTCAAGGGAAATCTCGTCCAGTATGAATTCATCGGTGGCTGAGATTAATGCCGGTAAATAGTATAATAATTTTTTTTATAGTTCAAGGTGAAATTAGAATCAGTAACTGGCTTCATTAAATTTGTTTTGATAAGGAATAACTTATGACAAGCGAAGATAATTCATATCTTGCAAATTTTAATTTTAGAAGGCGCAGTTTGTACTCAGAATAACGAAAAAGTAATGGGAAAAATGAAAAAAAAAGTAAATTTGGTAGCTAAAGAAACCTCTAATGTTTTTGATCCACTCGAAAACATTCCTTACCAGAGCAGTACTATGCAACAGGTCTATTAAAATTTACCAAATTTGCATTTAAAGAAATTTTATTTTACTTTATTTTCTTGTATTCTTTATTTTCAGTTAAGAATCTGAAGGGAAAATTTTTAAAGCGTACTATCTTTTTCAAAGAAGAAATATTTTTATATCATTAGCTTTTGATATTTTTTTGAGATACAGTGATGAAAAGATTTGCTTAAAAAATCAGAAACTGATAGGTCCTCTGTAAATTGAACTCTCAATTTTGACGATGTTTTAATTTTACTATCGATATTTCAAGTTTATCAAATATCCATTTCGACTTTTGATTAGCTTATTGAACTATTTAGCCAAGAGGTGATCCTCAGGAGGCAACTTACTTAGATGTCGCAGTAATTCGTTGCCTTTTGATCAAACATTGGGCAGAAGAAGGTATTTTTTGGGCTATGAAATATTTACTGCACAGATTGCTCGAAATTAAAATACATCGAAATGCTCAGAATGATCTCTTCCGCTCACGTTCCAAATCAGTACCTAACTTGCAGCATTTAAAATTGTTCCCATCTGAAGTGGTACCTTTTAAAGATTTTCTATAAAGAAAAGCGAGTAACATTACTAGTCGCTGTTAAATTTTTTAGGGCATATTTTGCTTCTCTTTTAAAAATTGCTTCTCTTTCTTCTAAAAATTGTAGCGCTGACCAAAATTTATGTAAAAAAATTGAATCTTTGCTAATTTTCTGACTGTATTGAAATTGGTTTCTCCCTGCATCTGTAAACTCTGTTCAGTAATTTAGAATAATCATCGAAATCTGCAAGAAATTCATCATCAATTATCTACTTGGGAAGACTTACAGTTAAAAAATGTAGCTAGAAAGCTGGAAAATATTGAAGTGGAAAAAAGTGGAAGACTGAAATTTACATCAACTCAGTCAATGAAGAAGTAAATTTTTACAGTATACATTATTTATTAAAAACACATTAGCATTTCCCAGTGCAAATTAAATACCTAAGTAGATAGAGGTTACTTAAATGTCGAAATAAATGGGAAAATGTCAATTTCGATAGTGAATGATTCTGTTTCAACAGTTTTATAAATGCATTCTGATGCTTTTGAAACGGTTATCAACTATCTAATTGCGGCAACCTCTGGATGAAATTCTCAGTTCATGTTGAATATTTTGAAATTGAACAAAAAATGGAAACTCTTGAGAAAGATTATCAAAATATGCAGTCATATCTGCCAATATATGTTCTAGAAATACTTAGTGTTGTAAACATTGTAGTTTATCAGCGAAAGCATCACTGATAGTAAAGAGCTCTTCAAAACAAAGCATTATGGCAACCTCAGTAAGTTTTGTCAAATCTCGTGATAAACGTGGACATCTGGAACGAAACAGGTACACATGACCAGTCATGAAGTGGTTTTCTAATCATTTCGCAATATCATGCTTCTTTATTAAACTTGACAGATTTTGAAAAATCTGTCAAGTTTTATTTCAGAAGAACGAAATAAAGTTTCACTGTTATTATTTTATTTTTCAGTGTATCTTTTGATAAGGCTGAAATCAAATTTAAATTAAATTGTATATATATTAATAATTTCTATTCTAAATTTTTTTCACATCGTGAGACAGATTCTTAAACCTGTCTCAAGAATCCTTATCGTAGATAATTTCTTCATTGTAACTGATTTTGTGAAATGAATTGGAAGTGCTTGTACTGGTGATTATTTTACATTATTTTATTTCTCTCAAACAGAAGCGATCCCTCTTTGACGAACTCCTCGGAAGTGCTCTCTGTGCGCGATGGGAGAAGCTGTTCTATTTCAGCGCTACCTGGTCAAGCAGCTAACAAACACAGCACTCGACACTTCTTTCCAGAAGTTCCTACTTTTGCTTGATTTTACTGAGAGACTGCAAATATTTAAAATGTTTGATATTGGCAGTATTATTACTTGAAATTCCAACTGTCGATAAAATTAAACGCAACCAAGATTGAAATCATATAAAAAATTGGTTCAGCCGAATTTGAAAGAAAATTTCTGTAATTTTTGATTCGATTTCTTTAGTCCTTTTTTGTCATTTGGTGCAACAAAGTAATGAATTTAGAAAATAAAATTTGAGTAATCTTTTTTCCTGGTGAATTCTCAGTAAGTAAAGTTAAGATTTCATTCATAACTTTAGTTTCAAACTTCTTCTATTCGAAAAGCAAGCGAAAGATTTTGATTTCCAAAGAATTTCGCTAAGGCTTAAGTGAAACATTCTTACTTTTTGCGCATGAACAATTTTTGTTGAGATTACTCAGTTCTTCTTTTTTTACACATTTCATAATGCTGAAATAATACTTGTTGTAACCAGAAACGACCAGAAGATTGAGATTAAAACTAGTCAGGCGCATGCATAAATTTTTCATTACTCTGATAACAAATGAATCAAAAAATGAGCATTGCCAGGAAGTAGAGCGTTAGTTCCATATCCACCTGGAATTTAGTACTAACAAACCGGTTAGTGGCATTGATGGTAATTGCGATAGGACATGCCTTCCCGTAATAGTCTGAGAAAAGTTAGTTCCAGGCTCTCGGATGCACAAACTTTATTGAACGAAATGGACAAATCAGCTTCATCGTTTTGCTGAAGGCCATAAATCTCATTGTTGAAGAGCGATTAAGTGTTAGAATTTGTGAATTAGCACTGAATGCTTGTGAAATTTTCCTCGATATGCCCGGCACAGAGTTTCAAACCTTTATGGACAATTCGATTAATATTGTCCTCAGGTCTCAAAAGCATTTCATTGTGAAGTATATCCATTTCCTACAGAATTTCACTCAAAACCAGTCTTAATCTTATATGATTCAAGCAAAAGTGTTACCAAATCGGTGCTGCAACATTATTTCTAGAATTTCGTTTAAAAGTTTACAAATTCCTGATGCAGAATTTACTGAATGCAGTTCGCTTTTACTATAGATGTTGCAAGATGAGTCATAATTGGTCTGTTTTGTTTTAACGAAAAAATTATTACTGTGAAAAAATTCCACTTTCGTCATTGTCTTTCAAAGTGTGTTTGGAAATTGAGTGTAAATCTGAATATTTATTAGAATATATTTATGGCTTGGTTGCCCACTTGGATGTAATGATGGTTTACGCACACGTCAAGGTGATTTCTTACGTGTGAAAGCTCGTACTATCTTGGCAATTATTCATCAGTTTGATCCCCAAATTTTTGCTCAATTGCTCGTTGGCCATATTGAAGAATATGGTCCGCAAGCTTTGATGGACACACTGCATTCACTTACCGGATTCTGTAAATGTGATATTACAGGTAAGTCTTACAAAAATGTGATAGAATGTCATCTGTTATTGAGATACCGCTATATATAGCTACTAGCCTCTGAATTTTTCGATTGTTTTCCAATCTTTTCAAAGGGGTCTATTACAGTCCAAATACTATTGAAGTTCAAAATTTCAATTTTGCACTAAATTTTACGAAAAATCACCCATTGTTGATGTGAAAAGAATACTCACCTAAGTAACCGTTACTTTCATTTCTTGAGTTGTAAATTTATTGAAGTAAAATAGTGTGATAAATAAAAATATTGCGATTACTGAAGTAAAGTAATGCGCATTCAAGTATTTAATACAAATTGCTTCTAATTCAATATTTGTGATTTTCATAATGCTTATAAACAACTGTAGAGGAAAGTTTTTCACATAAAATTGATGAAATAAAACAAAATTTGTGCGAACTACGTAGCGCTCGTGAAATTGAAAATCTGTTGATAACTAATAAAGTTATAAATTGCTAAGAAAGTTTTAATCAGTATAAATAAACTTATGCTGGTAGGGAAGACTTGTTTTGAGAGTAATGGGTGTTTAAAACTTTAACTTAATTTACTAATTCAGCGTTTATAGCTGGTATGTATCGTTCACGAAGTACTTCTTCACCACGACGCCAGACAGTGAAGTCTGAACATTCGGTTCCAGCTTATCACAATAATTTTAATGAAAACCTGAAAGGTATCGAAGGAATAGTAATCAAAGTGATCTTAAAACCAGTCATTTCCAAACTAATGAAAACTATGCATGAACTTGTGCAACCCGAAAACATGGTCTGTTGTAGAAATTTTTTTGGTTTTGTTGACTGTGATCAAGAACTATGACTTTTGATGCATAGAAAACTATTGATCAGTAATGATTTTTTCAAGTAGAAGCTAAAGATTTAGAATTTGTTTGCATTCCGATGCCGAATAATAAACACTTTATTGGATGTTTAAGAGAGTTAATAAAGCTTACTAAAACTTAGCAACTTCGAAAAGAAAACTGTATGTTTGTGGCAAGTAAAAGTACGCAAAATATGGCAACTCATGAAATGTTCTTGATCTTCTTGCTTTTCGGTATATCTGTATTGTTAATAGATGAGAAGAATTTAGCTACATAGAAAGTTTTCTATTTTTTCAGAGTTTGTATCAAGATGTTCGGCTGTTTGTCACATTTATCCAGGAACAGCATGGTAATCCATTTCGACGGGTCGGATTAAGCGCTTTGTTGGATGGATGGCCGGCGGATGATCAATTTCAACTCAGTTCAACTCTTGATGTGTCAGTACCAAATTTCGCTTACCTTATGTAAATTGGTAATTAAGAGTAAAATTTTGTGATGCTTTTAGTGATTTATCGGAGGAGAAATCTTCCCGTCGGGCATCTTATCTGTACCCTCTACCTGAAATATTTCTAACAGAACGATCTGCAAAATATGCTAGCAACGATGACAACGAGTAACTAATGTTATAAAAAGAGATACTTCTTACCTATCGTCTACATCCCTAATATTTTGGTCTTGTAAATGCTGATCAATTTCGTTTCACCTTCAAATGTCCCAAAATATATTATTTTTTATTTAATAACTTTATATTTTGCATTCAATCAATTAAAGATTTCTATGGAGTGAATAAAATAGTAAAACGTCTGGTTAGTCTAAAAATAGATCTTTTATTTAACATTAAGAACTTTTAAATTTGAAGCTTATTGAGTCATGTCTAGAAATTGACAACTCACTATCGTTAGTAAAATATTCAGGATTTTCAATCGAGAGAACGAAAAAAAACTTCACTTTCACTTATATTGGTAAAAAAATTGTCTACTAATTTCTATCCTGTAACATGGACTTAAAATTACACGTGGATTTGGAATTTTTTTCACTTTTTTATTACTTCTAACTGTGGACTTTATTTTTCTTGCCTGTGTTTACAACAAATTTAGAAGAAAACCAAAACATTTTTTGACTGTCCGCTTTTAAAAGTCGAACAGATGCTGAATTCTAGGTGCAGTTGGCGCAATTTACTTAAAACTAATGCTTTTGAAATTAACAATTATTATTTATATATAACAAAATGCATATGTTTATATCTTTATAAGGCAATTTTGCTTCCAACGGTCTTTTTTGTTTTTACAAAACATTTTCTTCGGCAAACTGCATTTTTCAGGTAGTTTAGGTCACGAAATTACGCTTGCTTCTCATAGTTCTTTTTCTTTCAAAAATTATTCTTGACCCAATATTTAATATTCTTCCAAACAAAAGCATTTAAAAAATATATCTAGAAATTCCGTAAAGGCATTTCTTCTATATTTATTAGACAAATAATTTGCATTACAGTTATCACAATACATTTTTTTAAAAATGAGTAACAAAAATCTGACGCAAATGGAATTTTTTATACTAATTAAGAGATTGAATTGTTGTTCGTTTCAGTGAGACATTATTAAACATTTGCATTGTTAAAAATTGAATTTCTTCAATTTAATGGTGGGATAAATACTACTTTATTATATATCAGTTATTGCTGCTCAAAATTTCACTAAATTAAGCATCGGACTAAACTTGTTTCAACTTTTGTTCCATTTTAAGACTGTAAACTGAAGATGAAAATTCTGTTTTCTTTGCATTTTCCGAGTGCACTGTATGTGCGCTTTTCTTTCTTAATTTATTTCTAAAGAATTAAATTAATTACCAGTTTTGCATATATTTTTGCTTCCGCAGAATTGCTTATCCTTTCATTTCATACATTGCGCATGCAAAATGAAATTTTTCCTGTTCTTCGTCAGTCAGTGTACCTTTTTACCCTTTTAGTTATTTTTTCTCGAAAACAACAAATTTGCATATTTTAGGACTGAATCGAAATCTGATTATAACAGTGAAGATGGAAGCACACGTTCAAGTCTCAGTGGTTTGGCGCCACCTGTACATACACGTGAATCTGCTTCTTTGCGTAGAGGTTTATTCAAAAAACGAGAAAAAGTATCATTTATTTCACGTGAATTTTAAGCTATAATTTTGAACAAACTTAGTTGACTTTGAGTTCTGCAAAAACATTGTTTTGTGCATTACTGCTATAATTTATAGATGCTAACTTTTGGTTTTGTAATATAAAAGCTATGATTGGCATGAGAATTAACAGTTGAAAATTAATTGATACCAAAAATTTTTATGACGAAAGAAATATGATTATTCTGCTGATTATATTTAGAACAAATAAAATGTAAATTTAATTAGAAAATACTATCGCCGGGTTATCGTGTATGAATGCTTAAATTTAAGTATGATTCCAGACTATATTTTGAATCTCTAAACCTTTATCAAAACTTCGCTGAAATTTTGAATACCAATCGCAAAAAGCTGTTTGTGGTTTGCGATTATTTTAGGCCCCTAATACTGACGAAAGTGACTTGGATTCGTCTCCTTCTACTCCAAGAAATCCACAAACTGGTGAAGAGATGACCTCTGCTAGTTCATCAGCTTCACCTTTGCTACCTTTGCACACTGTGAAGAAAAAAAGTGGTGGAAAACTTCATTTCGGTTAATAAAATTTACATATTCTAATACGGTCAATTTATTGTTGTCGAATTTTTATTTCTAAAATCATTTGGCTTCCTATGTTTTTCTCTAAAATTTTGCATACTTTTTAAATTGAGCAAATTAGTCATTAAATGCATGGAAATCATGAACAATACTGATGAAACTGTTGGGAAACTAATAGGTTTTAAATCATTTTTAAGTTACTTCTTAATATTTATTAAAAATTCCAAGTAATTTTTAAATAGTGGTTTTTCTAGACTTACGGTTAGTTTAACAAATTTTCAAATAGAAGTGAGATTCGGGTTTTGATATAGGTAGTTTCTTAATATTATCATTTATAATAGATTTTAAGTGTTTTACTACTTTTAGTTTAAGCACTAGTTTAGCCTTAGTTATTTGATAATTACATCCATCATTCCGTAAAATCAAAAATTTTAATTTTTTTGGCAAAACTTGAAGTTGTTTTACAGTTCTGATTGTAATTAACATTTGCCTTCTTCATTCAGATTGTTTACTGATAATTGAGAAAGTCACTTAGTTATTACTGAAATGAAAGATAAGAGGATTTAGGATTAGTAAATTCTTCCATACTTATTAAAATATAGTAAAATATTATTTGACTGCAGATTCCACCTATCGAGCTCAACCTTCCAATTACATAAATAATCTGAATGAATACTTAATTTTCATTCATTAATTTAGCATTGAATCTACTAAAATCAGTTCGGACTGATAATGTGGAAGACAACGGTTCAGATATCGAAATAAATGATGATGAAAAAAGTCAGGTAAATAAATTGACTACCTCAAAACTGGTAATACAAAAAGAATTAACGACTTTAAAGCTGCTGAATCTGAAAAAGAAAAAATTGTTTTCTAGTTTAAGTAGGATTCTATTTCACTTTTTTACAGCAGTTATGTTAATTTTAATCAATGAATGAGAAATAATTGGAATGAGAAATATATATATATATATATATGGTATAATTACTCGAGTATCGAGGACGATAGCGTGTACCTTACTAATTTCCCATAATTTCTGGTTTTGTATTCTTTTCTCTATCCTATTTCTGTTTGTTATGGCAATATAGTGATGTGACTCTGGAAGTAAATGGCGGGAACGGTGGAGATAATAGTAATACTAAAAAACATCCTAAAATTCAAATAGATCAGTTATCTAATGGCTGGGAGCGATTTTCCGAAGAAACTTTTCACATCACAGGCGACTTCCAAGAAACGAAAAGAGGTGGCAGACCATAACTACAATGCTCATGCAATCCCTTGTTGCAGTACTTCTGAAGCAACGAAGACAAGAGAAAACAAGCGAAGAAAGTAGAGAAAAATGGCACGCATGGCATGAATAAAGCGGAACAAAAACCCCGTTGCAAAAATAATTCAAACCAGAAAGAATGCTGTGTGGTCGTACAGCCAGGATATCAGAAATTCGAGAAGAAAATGGAGGATGAACAGAGAAAAACTGCTTCTGGAATTATAGTGGAAAACAATGGGAAAGCAGATGAGGTTGCAAAAAGGCCCGTGAAAAATGTAGGAGAGCACTCTGCCAGCTTATCGAAACCAGGAACCAGTAGTTAATTAAGCTTGAAGATATCATTCGAGGAATCGAGATTCTGCAAAGCAGTTTACCAGGTGAAGTGCTGAAGGCGGTTCTTGTCCGTTTCGGGAGGATGCCGAGAGGGGGACGGCGCTTGTGTCGTTCCATGTACTGTTAGAAGTTTGTGTCGCATTTAGCCTTCAACAACTGAGGAAACAAGAGAATGCTGCAATCATCAGTATTACAGTACGTTCGTGCTCGCAGAAACGGTTCTTTGAAGACTCAACGTGTCAGAGCACAAGATTCGTGCTTCGATCAAAATACCCTGCGGAAGTCTGTTTATCTAGATTTAAAGGAGAAATACGTAGTGTCGATGCAAAAAGCACAAGGACGTGAGATAGACCAGACAAAAAAGATGCGGAAAAATGATCTCGGAGAAAATCAACTTGCTTGGAGCTGTAAATCAAGCGGCAGATAGATATGCCACACAGAGCCTTCTTTCCAAGTCAGTGACTGATTTTGCAAGGCAATTCAGGTGGGACGATAATGTTATGCTATGAAAATATGATAAGGCGGGAAAAGAAGCTATCGAGGTAGAAGGCAAGCATTAAAAAAAAAAGATAAGCATCAACAACTTCTACAAAACCCTCATAGAGCTGTACTTGGCCGGTGACGTACTTGAAGCTAAAAACCTGAAGGAGGTCAAAGGTGAACGAGGAGCATGAATCTCACACTTGCTTTCAAACGTGACTGTCGTCTGGCACCAAGCATGCTGACTGAACGTGTGAGAGTTCATGAAAGTAAAAGAAAAAGTTATGAGTCCCGATGTGCATTTAAAATTCAAATGCCAGATTTGAGTTGTTCAGAAGGCGGTTTTATAGAGAGCTAACTGAGGAACAACTTGTTAGCCACAATGTAGGGACAGAAGAAATCAGAAAGTTCTGGGCCACGATGTGGAATTCGAAAATGCGGGAAGATGAAGATAATCGGCTCAATGGATATCTGGAAGAATTCGTTCCAGACTCTGAAGTGCGTGATGCTTTCCCATGTGAAGCCGAATTTGGGAAGATAGTTTTCGAAATTTCCGAAATGGAACGGACTCTGATGGAATCTATAACTTTTTTATTATGAAGTGAATCCGGTATACACAATTACTAGGCGGATTTGTTTGGATAGGAAGGAACAGGACCCATAGTTCTACAAAGGCACGATGTATCTGATTTCTAGTTTCACTTAGTCGCAATTATCTGATAAGATAATTTCAAAAGCTCAACATGCCATCCTGTATCAGCAGATTTTTGATAGGCATCACCTCCAGATGGTCAGTTACATTGAAAATCAAATCGCACTGTTCATTACTTTGTAGCGGATCAAATGATGAAAATTATAATTTTACAGTTTCGGTCATTTTGAAGTAATGATTGCAAAAATTCGGTTCAGAGTAAGGAAGATAGATAATCTTTGCCTCCAGGGGGGACATTATTTACAAATATGAGGCAGTTCAAGATGACCTTTGCCCCGAACAACTCTGCCCAAAGCTATTTTTCATTGCCCCACCATATACATCTTTTTCATCTATTTTGAAGTTTAAACCAAAAATTATATATATATATATATATATGCTCAGTTATATGAACATATGAACAGTTCATCAAATCAATTTTATTATTTTTTCTTTTTCAGTCGAAGTAAGAACTTTCAGCTTATTTTTTGGTTGTTATGTAACTGACTTTGAGCTAAAATATGCTTGTAGAATGAATTTCCTACTCAAGATGAACGCCGTACAAAAAGTTTGGGGATACAGAAACCCCCTGCACCGAAAATTCTTTCGGCTCACTGGAAATCATCTGAAATAGCAGATGATTTCCAGGGTTAGTTTTTTCATTGTGGTTCTAATTTCTCGCCAATGTGCCCACATTTTTTAATGCATTGAATGATTAATTAATTGTATAATTTTGTATGAATTGTACAATTTTACATTTTTGATTTCAAGGACTGAAATGATTTTAAATAAATCTTGTTTCCAGTTCAATCTTCAATCCTTAAAACTTCACTGACTTTTTTTTTACGAGTAAACATTTCAAAATTTAAATAGTTGAAGGTGTTAGAGAAGGTCTTTTTATGTTTTTTCAGAAATGTCCTTCTCAAATCGGCCATCAACAGTGAACCTGAACCTTCCTCCACGTAAACTTGTGAATCTACGTGGTATTCAGGAAGGCATACGTCGCTTTTCATTTTTCCTGGAAACTTGTCGACCCGGAAGCTACCCTGACCCTCCACTTCTTGCTGCGTTGCTTGATCTAAAATCACCTGTGCTTGCTCGTGCTTCACTTTTACTTGAATGTGCCTCTTTTGTACATCGTTGTAACAAAGGTATGCAATCAATTTCTCCGATAATCAGGATGAATACTTCTTATGTTCAGTCATCTCAATTTAAGCTTGAACAAAATTCGATGGAGATTCAAAGTATGAGAAAATACTGTGGTGTAAAAATTGCTGACATGAAATATAGACAGTAATACTTTACTCGTTGTACAAAATACAAAAATGGACTAATTTTTTTCGTATTTAGGTGACTGGCCGGAATGGATACGTTCTAGTAGCGCTCGTCAATTCAGCGGTTTCGCTAGTAATAATCCATTAGGAAATCGCGGAACACCTAGTAGTACACGCCGTATGCATTTAATCCAACGTGCTGCAGGCCGTTGCTTCTATCAGTGGGGATGTCAGGTTAGACGAAGTTCAGATTAGAACAAAAAATGTATCAAAAAATGAAATTCATCTGAATATTCTGTATTGTATTGTATTTTGTTTAATTTTTTGTGTTCTCTGTTCTATGTAATAGTGTCATAGAAGTAATCAACATTGTTTAGTAGTGCATTTAGCGATACAATTTTACACATGATTTAGCTCAGCAGTCGACTTTGTCGAATAATGGAAACTGGTGGAGCTGTCTGTCACGGAGTTCGCCCAAAAAAACCAGATACCCATCGACGTGATTTAATCATCTATGACGATTTAGAAGATTTCTTTGACGAAGGTTATATAAGATTTATATTTTTCAACATATCTTTGCAAAGGTTAGTTTGAAAATGAGTTGTGAATTTAGTTTTTTGCAGTTTATTATAATGAACTGAGGAAACAGTTGAGAAGGCTTTCGAAATGCTCTGATAGTTTTTCATCTTCAGGAATAGTGAACGATG
Source organism: Thelazia callipaeda (assembly GCA_900618365.1). Taxonomy (NCBI): domain Eukaryota; kingdom Metazoa; phylum Nematoda; class Chromadorea; order Rhabditida; family Thelaziidae; genus Thelazia; species Thelazia callipaeda. The sequence goes on from UYYF01004488.1 coordinate 56,347, forward strand.
AAAGCGGGGAACGTTGTCCACCTGCACTTTTGTTCCTTGCTTGCATTTTGCTTAATGAAATAACAGCTTTCTTGCGGGAAACATTTCAAGTCTGTACAAAACTTTTTAGCTTATTTTTAAATATCTTTTAAATCAGCATCTAAATGGCGTATACGTTGATTTTATGCGTTCATAGAACGGGAAAAGATTAGAACTGTTGAAAGTTCCACAGTGTACATATAGGAAGTGTTTTTTATTTATCGTGCTGCAGACTATACCATTATCACGTGGCAATAAATCTACTTTGAATACTTCAAACTGGGAAAAGTTAATGTCCAGTCGTCGATGGTCCATACTTTCGAACACGTTCAATCCTCAGCAGCATCAGCAAACACCGACCAGTGTTCAAAGTATTGTTGATGTGAATCCGTCAATTCATCGTAATTTAATTACTAAATTAATTAATTATTTACTTATTCATTATTATTCTTGATGCTAAACATATGCTAAATTAAATTTAGTTCTGGACAAAAATCTCTGAAACAAAGTAAAGTTAAAGAATAGCATGAGTAAAATGTATTGTAAATTATACTATATGAGATAAATGTAAGTACTGAAATATCTCCGGTACTATAGGATTATTATACTAATAGAAAGTATGTTTATAATTTTGAAAAAATGATAAGAAGGTATGTTTATAATTTTGAAAAAAAATGTAATAAATAGCTAAATTATCTATGGAGAAGGTGATCGTCGAATCAGCTTATCTACAAATGACGAAGAATCATCAAGAAGTTCGCATGAACCACCTGATGAAAACGTTTCATTAGGAGACAAAAAAGGTTTCTTTAGTGATGGACTTAATTAAGGCACTTTTCTCTAGACAGAATTGAAAATGAGCTTGCCAGAAGGTGTATATTTTTTATATTTAATATTATGAAAACTTTTCGTCTGAGCTCACTTACATTTATTGTTGAAGCGCACGTGAACACGACTCAAATGCGTTTGTTTCTGTCGCTGAACATTTGTATTTATTCCTCCTGAGTCTTGTACAGTTTTTTAAGCTAATTTCAGGTTGGAGATTAACACAGGGCCGTCAGCGGTTGTTGAGGTACGGTTCACCGTCTAATACTGCATCACAGCCTTCTGATACAATGGAGAAAATTCACCGAACCACTAGGTAAAATTTTTTCCCTGAAAATGCTTTGAGACTTTTTCTTTTCTTCTCGTAAACTTTGTCACAAATTTTTCAGTCTAAAACGAATTTTTTTAAACAAATGTAATGAACGTCTATTTATTTTACTCATTTTTTCCTTTTTAATTTTATGTCATTTACATTTGTTTGCTGGTTGCGCAGCTGACAATTTTGCAGGAACTTGAGGTCTTCTAAAGGTGTACTCAATGAGGATGAAAAAGATGGTGCTGCTGATATCGGTAAGTTATTTCCGTCGCAACAGTTTCCACTCTTTTTACCTAAGAGCCATAAATTAATTCAGTCTGCTTTATTGCCTGAGTAACTTCTTTTTTTTGGCTGAAACACCAGAATTTTGTAATAGGAATAGAAAGATTTGCTAAATATCAAAAAATGAAGTGAGCTATTTTTTGAATGACTCATATGGTATAAATTTTCATGTTATTTGCTCGAGTAATCTCTTTTCTGTCCAAATCCAGTAAACTTTTCTCATCGCATACTCATATTTTTGATGAATGTGGATTCTTTCCTTCCAGTGGTCATAAATATCGACATAAATTATTAGTAAAATTTATCAAGTGTGGTATAATAATACCAAATTTATGTAAAAAATTAATTAGTAACAAAAAGGAATTAAACCTTTTTTGAAAGAAAATTTGGTATTAGCTACTGGTATAGTGGTGTCTGGAAGTAGTGGTGGTTCCGAACTGAAAGAAGCTCGAAAGCAATCAAATGATACCACAGCGTCAACAGAAATTGGTCCAAAAATGAATACAGCAACGTCAGTGCCATCTTCGACTCAAGGTAGTACCTCACGGCCAAATGTATCTCATTACTCCCAATCACAACAAAATTTTGATGCTGATGAGGAGTTAATGTGCAAGAATTTACCTTGGATAAAGGTTTGACATTTTTCTTATATTAGTCCACATGCAACATTATGTTATCGAAGTTGAAGTATTGAATTTTTTATAATTAGTATTCGATTTCAAACTAAATTTTTAATTTTTAATATAAAACTTGTAATCAGTGGATATAAACTGATTTAGAAAAGTGATATCACTGCTAGCATTATTTAACCAAAACCTTTTTGCTGTCGAGATTTGCTTGTTGAAGCAGTACCATTTATGGGTGTGAATATTTCTCAAAAATTATCGGTAATCATTTAAGTGTAGCTTTGTTTTAGCATACAAAAGCTATTAAGTTTTTGTACAGAATAAAAAATTTTTTCAATTCTTTAAAACTTTTATTAAAATCACCTAAGAACAATTGGGCAAATTAGGAACTCGGAAAAAAATACTTGAAATTTTTCCTTCGGTGAGGAATCGGTAATGTATTAACAAATGGTCGTATTATAATAAAAAATGTAATATTTTTTATACTATGCTGCATCACTCCGTTTTTATTATTGCGATATGCTCTTTCACTTCCGCTAAAGTTGCGTTATTTAATTACATTAGTACTACTTTTTGAATTACGGCACACTACTAGTACTTTGTATCAAAACTTCAAATTGAAATATGACAGTTTTAGACTGCAATAGATATGGCAAACTCGTTTAATTTAATGTGTAATCACGAAAGGGTTTGCCATCCATGGTGTTTCGAGCGTGTCTATCGACAATGTTATCGTTTGACAGAAGCTCTACGCAAAGTTTATGGTGAAAAATTACCAGCACCTGGGCATTTAGATAAACGTAAAGCAATGGTTGACGCCTGGTTAAACCGTCAGGAAAATATTAAAAAAGTATGTTACATGGATTATCACTGTTACTTGCTGCAAAAACTGAATTCAGGAAAAGGCATTTTGACTAGTTTTTCATAATGTATTTGACTAATTATCATTTCTTGTTAACATATTTTCACTTTGTGGAGATTAGCAATTAATAATGATTCAAAAAAATCTTTTTAATTGATTCAATAACAATTTTGGACTTATGTTTTTTGTAAGCGCATTAGTTTTAATTGTTTTGTGTTCTTAAGCTGAAATCATTTGAAAAATATTTTTCGTTTTTGTTTTTTTTAAACTTTTTGACACAGTTTTTTTTTGTAAATTAAATTTTAGTAAATTTGTTTTATGTTCTTGTATTATAGTATACTCAACGGCTTTCGGGATATGCCATAAATCGTCGTGAAAGCGCTGTTGTTCGGCAAGGAGCTATGCTAGATAGATCCTCGATGGCACTTAGGACTTTACTAATTGAAAAATTAGGAGAATTGGAGGAGAACAAAGAAGGACGAGGAAGAAATATCAGTCTTCAGGTCACTTTATCGTTTGCAGTTTCAAAAATTTAGCGTATTATTTCAAGTCGTCAACTTTTCATATTTAGCAGAATTCTCTTGAAAAAGGTACGGAAAAATAATTGGGAGTTAGTCAAAAACAATGGAAGGATTATCAGAGCAATAATTGTTTGCGATTTGACGTATAATTTCATCTTTGAATTTCTAAATGTCTTCTTAAACTTGTGGCAATCAGTGATCTTTCTCAAATTAAACATAATTGCACTAGTTTTCATTTGATCAAACATTCATTTATAATATTTTTTCTGGAGTAATAAATACTAGAAAATTTGAATATTTATGAATGATTTAAAGTGGTGATTTGGTTATAGGATTCAGATGAACAAATCGAAATGAGTCAAAATCCGGCAAACACATCGCCATCACCCATGTTGTCATACATATCTACCCAGGTCTTGTGTGTAGCCCATGCACCATTTTCAACCCTTCTCAAAAGTTGTCTGATATTACGCGATGAACATTTTCGAGATATGCTGGATATTTGCTGGTATTTACTAATACATCGCGATAAACACATTGTTGCTTCAGTTGGTAAAATTTTTGATCGTAATCAACTAAATATTATCAAGGCTTTTTTATTTTTATTTTTATTTTTGAAGTCGAAGCGTTTTAAGACTAACACTTCTAAGATACAGCAGTTTATTCGTTATCTAGAATAAAGAACTTAAAATCGATTTAACCTTTCTTGCAGTGCACTTTGACTGATAGTTTGTATTTGCAACTATTTTTGTAGCATCTTTTTTCATCGTATCTTCTGTACGTAATTCCGAACAAACAGTTGGTGTGATTAGACGCAGTTTGTCAAGTACTGATTCTAAAGTACGGACGGAGGCGTTGCGGCGTTTTCATGCATTGTGGCGCAATCGATTTCATGTTTGGCTTAAAATGGATGATGGCGCACAGTTGGTCTTCAAGGTGCGCATATTGTTTCAAGAAAATAGTGCAACATTTTAATCGAAATGTATTGAAATTGTTTAGTTTTAGGTCCCACCACCTGGAATAGATTTCACATTACCGTCACCACCTATTGGACAGAGTCACATAACAATTGCTGACCCTCCATGGATGCCACACGAGAAGACCAAAGTTGAGGAGCTATGTTTGAAAGAGGAAGAGCAAGCAACGGTACAAACTAGCAAGACTACCTAAAGAAGCTATTTTTTTGAATCTTAATATTTACATAATATTTTTCATTATTTAATTATTAGAATCTAAAAAAATGAGTTTGCAAATAATTCTGGTATTAGTTTTAAAATAATTATGCATCAGTTGTAACAATTAGGAGTGCATTTTAGCACATCAGCATGTCAAACAATTTTTAAATATTTTGGCAGTAAATAACTGAATGATAATGCTGAACTAATTGCAGATGTCATCGATTCTTAAATATTAGTAGCAAAAATAATAAGCACTTGTGAATCTTGCATTTAATATATGAAAACTTTAAGCTAAACAAACAGAACTCACTGAAATAACTGCTTTCCGTAGATTAAGAATAGGATTTGCAAGAGTTTTAGAGTCAGACAATAATGACGATGACAAGAACACGTCGTAAACAGAAAGAAGAGATGGTTCGTCGAGCGGTTCATGAGTCAGAGGAACATGAAAGCGGTTTGCGTCAAAAATTTCCGCTGCGTGCCACAGCTATCATACAACAAGCAGCATATGAGCCTGCGCTGTTTCACCACCAGCCACCTCAAGTTATTGCCGATTCAAATGGAGAAGGTCGAAAAAACTCTTGGACTTTCTTTTGAGCTTACATTTTTCAAGAGTGAACATTTTATATAAAGCTGTTCGAGCCAGTCAATCTAGATTATTATCCTTTTAAATGAGACCCGAGAATTGAATTTCGATGAATTAAAGGATTGAATTCAAAATAAGTAATCAACAAAAAACAAAAATTAACTGCCTGAATAACGAAGTTTGCAGTTCTCTAGGCAAAATTTTCAAAACTAAAAATACGTTTTTATTTTTCTAAAATATTCTTGTTCTCTCAAGTCGATTGTTGAAAGCTATCTAATAGAATGTTTTTAGCTTTTCTTTTTCTGCCCTTTGTTTCCAACTTTATTTAATTTAAAGTTTAGAATGCGATATGCACGTGAGTTCTTCTCGACAGCAAATGCCAGTGGCGCAGCCACTATTTCCCTCTTCTATACTTTCTGTAGTTCCCACAATCATCGAAATGTTAGATGATGTGAAACTGGACATTTTCGGAAAATCCGGTACTTATCAGAATTTTCTGCTACCTATTCCTCTTCATCATTTAAACAAATTTGATCGGTTTTGCTTGATTAATTGGAAGGGAAAAATAATAGAACAGTAAATAGCAATTCAGAAATTAAGTGGTGTTTTGGTAAGGAAACAAGCATTACCTCGCAAGCATAATTAACGGAAACTCTTGGCTATTATTTGCTACAAGACATTTCAACTTTTTTAATTCAGTGAGTGATGTCGCAGAAAAAATTATATGGTCATGTATTGTTGAAGATCCTGCATTATTTTTTCGTCATTTCTTAGAAAAAATTACGAATCGTACCCGCCAGGCAAGTATTATTTTTCCGCACTCTTTTTTTTATTTGCCTCGATAACGTCAGTAATATCGAGTGATTAGAGGCAGCAAATGCAGTAAGTTGCATATTATCGATATGAAAAGTAGTTATTTAGAGCTGTAAAAATCTCTGAATTTAATTTCCATCCTCGCTACTATTTTTTATGTTGGTTGCAATAATGCATGTAACTAACTATTGCTCTGTTCTTTACATGAGGAATATAGTGAAATAATGCTGGAAAATTTGGTATGCTCTGCAAAGTAGCTTTCGTGACATAATTTTTAGAGCATTTTCTTGGATTTTTTTAAATGAATATTACAAAAAAACGTGCGAGAAAAGCTTTTGAAAATTTTCAGTAACTTTCAAGTTTATGCTTTGTTATCAGTAACAGATCCAATTTGTTCAGTTTTGTTTGTTTTACTTTTTTCCTATTTGCATCAATCTCAAACAAATACTATGCTCAAATGACGAATATGCTCAAGTTTATATCTTAAAGATATTTGTGCAAAAATTTGCAAGTGAGCTCTTTCTTACCCTCTCTCTTATCTTTAAAATTATTTTATCTCCAGTTCATAATTTATCCAATAACTTTCAGGAGCATTTGATTTCGTTGATGCGCAAGATGATACTGCGATTTCAACCCTTACCCTGCCAAACTGCGTATACTTTGATGAATTATTTTGTACGTTTCGCGTAAGAGAATGATTGACTTAATAATAATTATTGTGAATCATAGCACTATCATTATTCGACTTGAGACTGCTTTTATAATAATCTATTTTTGGTTGGGTTTCTCTCATTCTATATCGTCTTTTATCAGTTTTTGGCCGTCTGATGAAAAATAAGCTTTTGTTTGTTAAAAAACAAATGTATCTTTTTATGATTTGTAAATAAGTGAATCGCTTTGCTCCATCTTTTTCAATGTCCTTCAACTTTGAACTAGAAATTTACTTCACTTCAATTTCTGATTATTTTCAATCTTTTTAAGATTAGAATTTCTTAGAAATTGTGAGTGGTTTATAGTTTATCAAGTCTTCAGTTTGGTTTTGTGATGCATTACGTACGAACTCCGTGTGAAGGAAGTGACCAAGCAATAAGTGCTGCTTTGAGTATAGCGTGGCTTATCGCTCCACATGTTCATGGCTTGTACTTTAAAGATTTGAAGCAGACACTGAAAAAGGAACAGTGCGATGTAAGTATCACGTAATTTTGCTCACCATTTGTTACATAACTATTAAAATATGTAATTTTAATGTTTTTTGCAACAAGTTTACAATGATTATTGGGTGCTTTCAAAGCTATTCATATTTAGAATGCTAATTTCGATTTTTAATTTATTATGAAGTACATGAATTTCACCGATAATTTGAGCATTATGCAATATTTGAAAAGAAAATGCATGGAAATATCACAGTCATAGTTTGGGCCAGGTTTTTTACATAAAACTCAAGCTATAATTAAGCCGTTATCTTATCATTCATTCATCAAATCTCGAATAATTTTGATTCGTAACAACCGATTTGTGATTGGGCGCATCAATTGACACAGGCATAATAGTCTTATATTCGCAACTGAAAATAGGTAAAAGTTTGAAAAAAAAAGTTAATAGTATATAATATAAAGTTAATTAATGGATTAAATATGAATCATACTTATAAAATAAAAAACTGATTCATTTCAGCAAGCATTAATGATCACAGCAAATGTTCCGTCAGCAAAAAAAATCATCGTTCATGGGCCAGAAAGTGGATCAGGTGGCATTCCATCTCAGTTTCCGATTCATGAAGATACACAGTTTCAACAGTTGCTCACTGACAGCTTGGAATTCTTTAATATACATGAAAAAGATGTGGAATACTACTTTTTAATTGATACAAAAACTAATTCAGTTCACAATCCCTCTTCCTATGTTAGGTATGCCAATTTTTTTTCATTTTTATCATTATTAAGTAAATTAAATTCAACGCAATTTGTCGCTTCAAAAGTGGTTTTATGATTGTGTTTTCTTTTGTACTGTGAATTTAAATCAAACCATGTAAATATTAAACTGTTTCAAATTTCAGTGCATTCCAAAAATAGATACTGCTGATTCTTGTTTTTACAGGGATTTTTACTTTTTCCACCGCTCTTTCTATCCACAGCTAACGTTAATTAAAATGAATCCAGATGAAGCTCATTTCCGAATGCGTCAAATGGCGTTTATTCAAAAGTTCATTGAAGTGGGCAAAGTATTGTTAACACACAGTGCTCTCGTTCACAGTTCAGAAAATGTGGTCAGTCATAGCTTTTCCAATTTGAATTTTCATGATCTCTGATAATCACTTTTTTACAAATAATTTGTATGAGATTAATTCGAGCATAGATTCTGCGCAAAGAAGCATGTTTTTACCTGTCAATCACATTGCTGAAATGCTTATTACGTTTGCTTCTCAACTAAGTAGAACCAAATGCAAATTATTTTTATAATGGCTTGCATAGTGTTGAGAATGCGATCGAAGTTTCATTTAAGGTGTTTCTCAAGTTGCATTTCAGATTCCACAACGAATATTTTTCTTGCATGACGAATTCACGCACTTGCCATCGTTTCCACGTAAAAGTTTAGAAACATGTTTCGGGATGTACGGAGGTCCGTTCGGTCGTGAATTGTATTCAATGGATAATATGCATAAATTTGTTTGGGCCCTAGTATGACTTTCCATTTATTTTTAGTCCATAACATTAAGTTTCTCGAAAGACCTACTTCTTGATTTATAATACTTCATTATTTGGAGGAAATAAATGCCAACTTTCGGATCCAGTTAAAATTGTTTGAATTTATAAATGAAGTAATGATTTACACGTAGAACATTACGTTTATTTAGTTTCATGAATCATCATAAGATTTTTAAAAGTTGTTTGTGTTATTTCAAAGATGATATAATTACTGTATGAAAGTAGTGGTCATGAGATGGTTGATTGCTTAAGATTCCTTAATTGGTACTTTTGCGAGTTCAAATGATTATTATTTCAGTTGATGTCGGATATGATTGAAAAAATGGAAAATGCATTTATGTTTGGTGATTTGCATTTGTTTATCAATGTTATTAATGGAATTACTTTACTACACTGTGAAAATTTTACAATTTTACGGCGATGCATGGCCACATACATTTCTATGGCCATACATTTCAGTACTCTTTTCGCCAGTGAGGTAATCTGTATGTAGAATTTTCGTTTTTATGAAATTTTGGAAATGAAAAATACTGAGCGATTTGGAGATAGATTTTAGAAATGTGGAATTTTTCAGTAACAAATTTTGATAAAAACTAAAAATATCAAACGAGTAAATTGCCTGTAAATATGGATTGCGAATAATAAATAGGCAAGTGGTAGGTATAGTTTTCAATTTGGAGTTGCGTTAGTTTTATACTCTAGTTAATCTCATATAAATGCCACATGATTCTTTCAGGGTTTTTTTCTGATCATGCCAACGATCTTACGCTGTTACAGTCAAAGACAAACAAACCCATTACTGTGCCGTACAATTGAATATGTTTGCAAACAGTTTTACATCTTGCATCGAAAACCATTTTTGTTGCAAATGGCTGGAGCAGTGGCAAATATTTTAGATACGAATGATAACGGATTTGAAGTTAATCCCATGAAGGTATGCAGCCTAATTTTACTTACGATATCTGTTCTAATTTTTTCAGTTTCATGGAATTTACGTCTTTTCTCTTTATGCTTTAAAAATGCCTTTGTTTTCAAATTAATTGCCAGAAAAACTGATTGAAAACTAAAATAATCAACTTTTTTCTCATATTCTAAATGAAACAGATGGTATTTTGTAAAAGGAAATTGAATGCAGGTGAAAGCCAAGTACTGGTTCAAATTATTGCACAGCATGGAGAGTATGGCAGATACGAACGATCCCATTGATATCTTGGGTTTAGTCAACGAAGCGAAACCACTGAAAGTCTGTGATTTCGGAAATATTATTAGTAAAATAAAATCGGAATTATGGAGTTTCTGTTCAACTTTAAAAAGATTGTTTTCAATAAATCTGTGACCATGAAATTATTTTTGTAGGATTTTAGAAATTTTTATTGATTGAAACTTCAGTTTCAAATAATTGATATTACATAGAGGTTGTTCTTCTTTTCTGCTTTACTGATTCTGGTGCTGGATCGTACTCCTGTATACTTTTTACGCGTTTAGATTTGCTGTGTTGATATTTGTTTCTTCATACTCGTGGAATTCATGCGGTAATCAACCGAGTGAGATGCTGTCGAGCGTCTTTTTGAGAATGTATGCTTCGACGTGATCAGACATATTGATCTTCTTCGCATAGTGTTTGTGGAAGTTCGTTACTATCCCATCCCAAGTTATCACGTACTGAATTATTTTCGTTCTGCATTTCATCTCTGTCCCAAATTTATTAGCCAGTATGTCATACATTCGCCTTTTATTGCTCTCCTCTGTCCTAGCTAGTGATGTCAGCCTCAATCAGGATTCAGTTCACATTGCTTCTTATCGTGAATCATGATATCCGGTCCATTCCCCATCATTCTAATCTCCAAAATGTGGGCACATGCTTTTCTCAGCTCAAAACATATTTCTATCTTGGACGTGATAGTACTTTGCTTCATCTTCCAGGATAATCTTTCAAATCGTCTCTATATTGATGAATCTGACATTGAGGCTAGCTCATTACTGTGGATCTTATACAGCTTTGCATGACGAACTTTCTTTTCCATTTCCCTATACAGGAAATACGCTTTCGACGGCTGGATTTTTTACGAGGTTGCACTTAGTCTGAATATAGAGCACAACATCTGCTAAGTACGTGTTTTGAGTCTTTTCCTGCTTCAAAATTGCCGTCCTCCTGGTATATAGGGCCCACTTTCTACAAGAAAATTATGTAGTTGGAGAAGCATAAGCTCACTCTTCTGCTCAACACTATGAAGTGCACGTCCTAGTTCGTCCCTTGGCAGGTGCAGTCTTTCCAAGCATGCAGGTTGCTTGTGAACTCCGTATTTGATTAGTAACTGTCTGATATCGTGATCTATAGCCTTGAAGTATTCTAGCTTCAGCTTAAGCACCTTGATGTAATAATTTGTCAAACCTATGACGTGCTCATTCACTGCCTTGGTAAAGTTCTTGCCATTTAGTGCAGTTTTAGCTAATCGCTCAATTATCACTAAAATCTATGCTCGGACTTTATCGTAGCTTTCACGGGTAGGTGCACTAGTCTTGTCTTCCACTAATCCATGGTATTTATATCCTAGATTTCCTTCCAAAAGTGCCGCTTTATCAGCAGATACCTCGGTAAGTAATAGTGGGCTGGCTTTGCTGAATTTACTTCTAGTCCTAACATCAAGAAACCTTTCAACTCCTTCTCCCATAGATCTCATCGGTCGCAAAGATCTTGTGATCATCCACAAACAACAGATGATTCGTAATGTGCATTCCTTGATCAG
>UYYF01004489.1:5825-29602 GCA_900618365.1 Thelazia callipaeda
ACAGGAGATTTTTAAACTTTCAGAGCAATAAAACTCAAGAACAGAAAAACGCTCGAGCGCAAGAAAAAGGTGTGAATGCTGGGAACTCTTTGTACACAATAGGTGACGATACACTGTTAGTCACAGAATCAAGGCTATATGCGCTGTAGTTGTGCAAGGAGAACGTACATCGGCAGGAACCACATGTGCACCCCTGTCACCAACTCTAACTGGAGAATTCAATGATATCATTCGCCAAATGTAATCTAAATTCAGTTTCACTGAATATAACGTCCAGTTGCAGGAAGCATATGCAGTTGCAACTTAGTCAATTAAAGTGAAAATACCACTTTTGCTGCAGACTGATGCTGACTTCATGTTTTTGTGGCTTAGAAATAGCTGAATACTTTTTAATGGATTGTAGATAAAAGAGATTCATTTACTGCTCAAATGTTCGGCTGATTTTTGAGGTTATAGCCTTAGATGATTGCATGAATACAGTAACTGCAAGGAAATGGTTGACCATACATTTGTTTGTTTTACTGTCAAACATCCAATCTACTTTTGGATTAACATTCAAAAAGTTTCCTCAAAGTTACTCTCCGGCTACTAAACTATCCAATAAAACAAGAAAAGATAGTCAAAAATTGTATCACATCTGTGTAAAATTCATTCCCTGGCCGAAGCTGAGGATAGAAAACATTAATGTGACCAAGATGTATTCAAGTATATATCAGAATTCGTCAGCCATTTTAATGAATTTGCTCGGACAGATGCTCCCCAACTCATCAATTAATTTTAATGTACACATTAACATGACTCCAATTTGATGGAATTCTCTTATTTTTATCTAATTGAAATGACTAACATTATCGTTGCAAGAATTGTGTGGCAGGTACTGATTCTAATCTTGGTTTATTATTTGCTAATGATGGGAAGTAAATTTATATCTTTAAAAAAACTAAATCGGATCAAAATCTAGTCTGCAAGCATTGCATCTAACTATATATGAGATGACACCGTAATAGTTTTCAATATGAACCCTCATAATTCATCAAAAACAAAAATTTATCTGCATTCCAGAAAAGAGATATGTAAAACCATAGTGGTCATGCTTAGTGACAAGATATACCCTTTTCAAATATATCCAACTGGAAATACGAACGATATTCGATCAGTCCATTCAAGTCCTTTGGCCCGTTCGAACTGAAAGAATATTTCCCAAACAGTTAGCACTATTATCCACAACGATGCACCGACCATTGAATATATCACATCTATAAAATAATAAACAATATGAACTGAAACATCTTAAACAGCAAGTAATCCACAAACTAACAAGTTCTAAACTATAATGCTGATGAAAAGACGCTAATTAAAGAGTCTTCTTTGAATCTCAAAGTGATAATTTCAAATTTATCATTCAGTAAATCTTATCTCAGTCTTGATAAACAATTTCCTGTGTTTGCTTCGATTTCTTCCACACTGTTACTAACCTAAAGTAAAGAAATCTCAATAGCACGTGTCTGTAATACTTATATCTGGCAATTTTTTCTCGCGAAATGCTACATTCACATTAAACAGACAGCAACTAACGAAGTGGATACGTAATTTCATACGTGTCTCAAGAATAATAAGTTCTATTAGACCATTTCAAGAACAGTAGCGAGATAATGAACGATGGCAAAAAGAATACGAATAAAGTTAAGCACTGAAAATCATGAACTCACATTGTCTAATAACTTTTTGAGTGAGTGATGGCTTTTCATAAAATGCACATTTGAAGAACCATACGGCATTGACAATCCAAACGAGGGGGAGTAAAGCAAAACCAATATAGAAGTAACGCTTACAAAGAGTCACCTTATCGGCATCAGACATTTTTTTTAAATCCATACTCAGAGATTCTGAAATTTCATAACTTATCAAGATCAACTCTTGGCAGAAAAGTATGAAATAAGAATTTGCGAGTTTCCACATATGAATTACATCTTCCCACACCGGGTAAATAAAACTAGCGCAAGAATGATTTATGATTCAACTGAAATGAAATAATATGAACTTATTGACTTGAGGAACAACAATCACAAAACGAAATCCAAAGGTTTATATTTAATGAGAAAAAAATGCACACACAATTCTGGAAACATATAGGAAACAATTGTCATTAGAACCTAGCACGTTAAGAAAAGATTTGCACAATTCCAACAAATACTTTATTAAAATACTAATTTGACGACAACTATGTTTATTCACATTTGCAACCATGAAATGAAGTGTACTTACTTGCATAGGATTTTTACTGATCTATAAAGTTGACTTACACGTATATGTCCAACCAAAATTATTGGAATCATTAATTTTGTGGTAACTACTTTTTTATATCAGCAGCTTATTTGAATTATTCTTGATACCACATCAAACATAAGTACTGTTTTGAATAACCCGAGATAAAATGCAAATTTAATTTCACAGAATCCTTTTTCATAATGTAAAAATTACTTACAGTTTCATCTTTATATAGCACACTGTATAGCAGCAGGTACAAATGAGCTGCAGACTCAAAACTGCAAATTTATATTATTTATACTTGGTAAACAATACTTCTATACAGGTCTTTACATGCAAACAATATTTTATGATATATAATTAATGTAAATATTTGCTTCCATTTTGATATTGGTTAATAAAAATCAATCGTAATCAGGAATCTCCAGTAGAACTTATTCCATCTAATAGTTTATTTTCCGCATCTAAATCCATTAATGCCATATACCGGTACCAATATGATGTGTTGGCATCAACAGGATCCCCCACAGTAGATACTTTCTTTATACCGTCAGGGATTAGCTCGCGTAACAATCTGTGAGCTCAATTTAATTACGAACTTTTAATACAAACAATATGGCCTTTTGAATGTTTTCATTTCACTACTATAAACTATAATAACCATTATGAACAACGTCTGAAAGTTCCTTTCGACAAATTTTTGATAAATTCAAAATCCACCTTCTTTTAACACTAATGGGTTGCAATTTACTGCAATTGTCAGTTGTAAAAACTATGCAACCATAAAATTTTTTCTTTTAATTTCGACGAACTCTTTCAAGTTTAATTGTTCGATATAGTTATAGAAACAAAGACATCATATGCAAGGCATATGGATTAATTTCACCTTTCACAAGTCAGTTATTCATAAAAATTGTTATTGACGAATTACCGATTTCGTTTCAGCAACTTTTGATAAAATTCTTTACCACCTGTGCCATAATCTACAGACATCCGAGCTGCATCGGCATCAGCAGATTGATCTGTGGTATGCCTTGAAATTTTGCAGTCATATATTGCTTATCAGAATTAACAACAATACTTCCAACAAAATATCTGTAAGCTACCTTCATTTTTTGAACAAAAAAAAGGATCCACAATATTTAAAGACCCATGTTTAATTTATTTATAGAGCTTTCATTAAATGGCATAAATTTGGGCAACAAAGACCCGAAATTTACCACTTTCAAATCTCGTATATTATTTGAATTTTCATGCGTGACTAAATTTATGAATTCACTTACCAATCAAGTCTAGCATTTTGCATACTACCCCACCATGCGGGAGCATTTAGAACTGTAGACAATCCGCAAAACCATAACAAATTCCTACGAAGGTAATAATTGACCATTATATGAGCCAGCATAAAAGCAATACTCGTATAGCAACACCAGTAAAATGCAAACAATGCTGACCTTTTTACAGGCTCATGAGCCCTCAAATCTCGCTGAACCATGAATTTTAAAGCCTACAAAAAAGTGGAAGGAACTGGAGGGTCTGACGTGAGTAGGCTTGAATATGACGTTAGTCTTCATAGTTACAACAAATTACTGAAAATGCTATAAAAAATAATATATCAGAATTAGTATTGCTGGTTAAACATTTCCAGAATCTATCAAAATAATGTTAAACCAACATTTTTGCTGAGAACAAATGTTTCAATAATCTGACGACCTATATCTGATTCCCAAACAACACAAGCTTTTCCATTCATAAATAACATTGGTTCCAGCTTTTCTTTACAATAATTATAGGCTTCGTCAAATGTTTGAAATTGAGTATAAAATGGCAAGGCTACTCTCGCACCCCATGGACTATTCAATGCGCCATGAGTGACTGAATCTAAATATTCTGAAAAAATTTTTTTTAATTAGATATATAACAAGAACAACGGAGTGAAATAACCTGCTAAAAGTTAGTTTTAACAGTTGCAATCATAACTGATATTTAGCTTACCGTCTAAAACATTGAAGATTTATGAGCTAACATACAATTAAATACATCAAAAACGTTTAAACGTATCTAATATTTCAATGAACATCAAAATCAAAATTTAATGCTCAAAATTAAAAGCTTACTTTCGGAAGTCAACAAGTAAAAAGTAACTTTCTTTTTCTTTCGTATTCGATCGTCAGACATTAGAAAGTTTTCATATTCCTGCAATCAATGTTAAAGTGACAAAAATGCTTTATTACACGCAAAAATGTGCTTGCAAATTAAAAAGAATTTGCTGCATGTAGATCACAATAAAAAAACAAAACCACACATGAAACTTATCGAAAACTCGTATTTCAATTTCAATTTATAAACCACTTACAGAATTAACGATATCTTGCAAGTGACTTGGCAGCACAGAAGAAAGTCCATATCGTTTCTCAAAATATTCCTTCAAGTACGGACCATTTGACAGAAAGTAAAGAGTTGGTACCGAGGATATGGTTAGAGTAACTATACCTAATTGCAAGCGGCGTACCCACCTTACATTCTGCATTCGTAATAGCTCCATGCCCATCACTCACTATAAAGGAAACATGAATGTCAAATTTCAAAACCCTTTACTTGCTATGAATATCTCCAAAGACTCCCAGACCGTCACTTTCCCAGCTTCCATCAAAATACTGCGATACGCCTTGTCACTAAACAAGACAACCACCCAAGATAGAGCAATGCATTCCACTATCAGAAATTTTATAGGACTAGCCAGATGAAGTGATAAATAATCGCTTAAACGTGCATAATGAATGTTTATTTACTGAACACAATATTTATTTTTATATCATACACGTCAATGTGATACATGAACAAGCAAATATAAAAATCAGATTAAATAGTGGCGCATATCAAAAACGCATCAAGACTTTTCAAAAGCTGTTGTTCATAGAAATCAGTGTTCATCGAATATAAATTTATGTCAAACTTAAAAACATTTTTTTAAATATTAAGCATACTTCTAAAATACAAACAAATTTTTCAAAAATTATACTCAAAAAAGAAATCTGAGATATCAAAACTTAATTCATGTTCATTTGCTCCTTTGTTTCTTCTTTTTATCGAAATCCTCAAGTTCTTCTAATCTTTTCGAATATGGCCATGCATCTCCAACACTATCACCATTTGGCTTTATAAATTCCGAATTCCAATCTTGCAGTGCTTGACGTATTTTGAGATTCGTAGCAACTGATGAAGCCAAGTATTCACGAGCTCCTTCCATATATTCGGAAGAGCTGTAATTGAACGGATTTAAATACAATCGAAATTAAAGAGTGTCGGACAAAATTTAAATTTGCACGATTTCAAGAAAGCAAATATTTTTTCAAATTTTGCTGTAAGCCCTATTACTTAACGGCATGGAATTTGAAAAAATTGTTCTATAAAACTTTAAAACTATTTCATTTCAAAAATTTTGGTAAATATTTGAAAGGCAATGCAAATAATACCACGGAAATCAATGTTGATCGAATAAAATTTGTGCCAAACTTAAAAAAAATTTTTTAAATATTAAGCATCCGTCTGAAATCTACTTAACACTATCACTAAATTATACCAAAAAGTAAATACCACAAAAATTACTCGGAGTAAGCATCGTGATCCAAGATTTTCTCACTGTATGAGACAAAGTCTCGAAGTGCCTGTCGAAAAGTAAAAACTGTTACTGGTATCGAAACTGCTACAGTACCATAAGAAATTGCACGACCAAAGCGCATCATTAAAATGAATAATAAGGACACAATACTCGATAAGAGAATCCAAATAAAAATTGGTCCCAGAACGAAAGAGCGACTGAAATCTTGAGTTGGACTGTTTTTTGTTTTTGTTTGCCTCAAGCTGTTTCTTTTATCGATGAAGTTAATTAAATGAAGATAAAATAAGATATGCCAAAAACATGATTCCAGAATTTTTTATGTCAAACCTAAAAAAACGGACAACGTGAGAATAGAAAGAAAACTGTTAACGGATTCAATACCGATTAGCTCTTAGTAGCTCTCGGCGAATAATAAAACGCCTAGCAGCCTCCGATAAAAGGTAATCATTAAAAATATTTTTTGCAGCAGCTGTTGCAGTATTCACTGTTTTTTGCTTACTGTAAGTAGAACAAACGCTAGAAAAATAATACTAATCAAAATGCTGTATGGCCGAAAACACAAAAGCATTGCATAATCTGAAAATGAAGAAAAAGCAGAAAATCATTATATTTCTTCATAAATGTTTTTCTCACAGTCAACGCTTCATCTTCATATACCTACACATTTTAAATAAACTTACTTATTGGAGAATACAAACCTCGAAAAGGTACCTGCTGAATTTATAATCGAAATTCGGTTCATTTTCGGCAATTCAGATACACTCTTCGCTACTGCTCGTATTGGTAGAAACAATTCAAAGCCATGTCTCAAATAAAAACCACCGCGCCATTCCGGATTCAGTGAATCAGTTACAGCAATTTTCGTCTAAGTCAGTATGCCATGCATGTATTATATATAAAAACAAAAAAAAAGTTTTCAAACTTTTTTATTTTCAAAATCACTGGTTACAATGATAGTTGAGTGATACATTTTATCTTGAAGAAATGTACCTAGAAAATCTAAAAGCTTTAAATACTTTTTAAATCATACTATATAAAATAACAGCCGTTAACAAATAAGAGTCAGCAAAATTCGACGCTTACATTCACTTTTAATAGCAAATTATCCAATTTGTCTAGCTCACTTTCCACCAAATCCACGATTTCATCAGGTACATCATATTCGATATGTTTTCTTCCAAAACTAATCCTTGAAATTTTAATGAATGAACAAAATGATTTAATCAATAAATTAGCAAATTAAAAGTGATGCAATTTTGCAGACTCGAGATCATACTAATTTACAAGAATCATCCAAAATCGCAGTATTTGAAAAAATTTCGACAGGAAAAATCACGATTATAACAGTATTGATGTTTTTGAATCAGAATTCTGTAAGTGGTAGATTTATAAAAGCTAAAACTTACAGACGAGCGTGAAATGCAATCATACCAGTTGGATAAGCAGCCGTGCCGATGGCAGCAGCTAATTGCAACATTCGTTTCTCCCATTTACGCATATTTTGAGCTCAAGTATATATATATAGCAATATTTCACGACATTTGTTATGCTAATCCTAACCAGGATTAACAAATGAAAAAACAAAAACGTTAAAAATGGCAGTCATGAAAAACTCCCTCCCCTTGGTTGTAGTATTTTCATATTGTTGCAAACCAAACATTCGAAAGAGCTATCATCGTAATATACAACTCCATGGGATATGTACTTATCTAGTCTGGGTTATATAATCTGAGTTGTGTCCTGAGCAGGTGTGAGGAATCAAGTCATCAAGATTATATGCGTAATTCACTTTGATCTGTACAAAGGCATAGACTGTTGAATAGATATGATTTCTTTTGAAGTTAAATTGATTAAGGTTTGGCTGAGATCCTTTCAAAAAACATCTTTTTGTAATGGATGAAAACTTACTTTGTAAGCTTATTAATTTGCAAAAAGTAGTGATTGCTATTTCAATCATTTTGCAGCAGTAATAAGTCAGGGAAATGGATACTGAAGAAGAGAATGAATTCTCTCTACGGCGTGAATTCAATTTGTGCGAAAGTTTCATTAAAGATTTGGAAAATGGTAAATATAGCTCAAAGGATATCCAGGTAAAATAGCGTTAAATTTTTGCATTCTTTTCAGTACTTGAAATTGACTTGATTTATTTTTGCTTTAGGCATATTTTACATTTGGAAGCGGAAATTTATCATTGAATAAATTATTTCTGAAGTAGGGATTTTTGTAGGTTCAGCTCAAGAATTGTGAAGAAAAATTAGAAATATTGACAAGAGAAGCATCTGCACGTTCTTTGTTTACTGACAACGATAGTATCGATGAAATTCCAACCAGTTCATTAGATTATTTATTTTTACCATATTACCTGGGAACGGTGGTGCAAAATATTATTGTTGAACCTGAAGAACGTATATCATCCTTGAATCGTGCAAAGGTGTAATCAAATTCTTATTGCTAGAAAATATGATCTTTTAAAATCTTTTGATTTCGTAGTTTTGAAAAATGTTAAAGTTAGAAGTACTGAAGCACTTTACCGAGTTTTATTTCAAGAAAATATAAACAAATTTATGCTAGAGGAATTAAAAATAAGTTCTACCCTTTTCTATGTAATTGTTAGATCGAGTTTTTTGTC
This sequence comes from Thelazia callipaeda, assembly GCA_900618365.1. Lineage (NCBI taxonomy): Eukaryota > Metazoa > Nematoda > Chromadorea > Rhabditida > Thelaziidae > Thelazia > Thelazia callipaeda. The sequence goes on from UYYF01004489.1 coordinate 14,345, forward strand.
TACCTTGCTCTAATTTGTGGAAATTTTTTTTGATAATTTATTCTTCAGGTATATTTGCGAAACTTCTTGGAAAGGTTAAAGTTATTTAGTATCATAGATTTTGAACTTCCTTGGACAAATAATGACGGGGAGGAAAAAACGATTGGAAAATATAAGCAACTCAATCTATCTGAAGAAAGACAGGCAAAATTGCAAAGACTGCAGGAAGAAATGAAATTACGTGAATTAGTAAAAGAGTTGGAGCTCAAATTGGATTCAAATATTGATGATGAGTATTTAATGGTATGATATTAATATAATATTTTCGAAAATCTGGATTGAATAGAGATCCTCTTCAGTGCTATCACATTTTTCGGTCTTAAAAAGAATATGAATGATTTCGATAATTTGAGTGAATTAGTCTTACTATCTGAAAATTTATTCGATGACTGGAATTAGAAGAGTTAAACAAAATATGTGTAAAATATATTTCATATTTATTCTAGAGTGAAATGAAGCTAAAAGAGGCATATTCAAGTCGTCATAAATAAGATATTAGCAGTAAGTTTTACTTGAACTTTTTTCAGCGAAGTGTGGTTGAAAATCGTTTGCGTTTGGCTGCGATAAAAAGTATGAAAGATTTAGAACAAATTGAGGAAGAAAAGCCGCTAGCAGAGCATATGTTAAAAATTCGAAGAGGAGAAGTTGAAGACATGCGAAAAGAACCTCGTACGTGATGTTGCTTTAATGTAATAGGATGGTGAGCTAAAATGGTTCATACTAAATAAAATTTTACTGATTTCATGATATTAAGAAGCAACTTTACATTCTAGCTCTTCATATCAAATGAAATGATGTTTGCAGTAACTGATATTAAAAACTTAGCTTATTAATTGTCACTAGTAAGAGTTTTTTTCTCTTAAAATTCAATAATTTTAATTTGAAGTAAGGCAGTCTGCAAAGCTTCCTTTTATAATTACTCGCGATCAAATGCAAAAAAAAGTTCTTGGTCTTGGATATCCTAGTATACCGACAATGACCGTTGACGAGTGGTATGATGACATGGTAAAAAATAATAGGTGATATATTTTTTGCTTTAAAAGTTTTAGTGAGGGAGGTTCTTGTTCTTGAATTTTGAATTTACGTTATAATGAAAGATGTTCTATATAATGTGTTTCTTCACTATGTTAGCAGCTAGTATGTTGCAGATTTGGTAATATAAATCCAAGTTCATCTGAAAACTCAGCTGACTTAGATATTGCGAATGAAGAAGAGGAAGAAAAGGAACGAAGTCGTTTACGAAAGTGGGACGAATATAAGGATTGTGAGTCAAACTTTAAATTTGCAGCATGTACTTTTTACTGTGACTGGAAAGCAAAGTATTTCATCATTCTGTAATGATTATAACTCGTTTATAAGTATAAAATGTCTATTATTCGTCAGTTCACATTTAAAAGGAAGTTTTTTTTTCAGCTTTGATGATTGTCAGTTTCTTCTCATTAAAATTTTTGTTTTAGATCATCGTCGTGGTTGGGGAAATATGCATAATAAAGGTTGAGAGAAATATCCGTAGCAAAAATTGGAACTGGTTGAAATTTTTTTTCGACTATTCTAATCTGTGATTTTTTTCTCTTCATTATCACGTACAAATTCTTATTTTATTTCCTAGTCTGTATATGCTCTTTCTTATATATTTTGACTTCACTGCGAATTTAGCTATATAATGCTCTTTAGTATTTCTAAATGAGTTCTATTTACTATATTATTTTGAAGTATAGTAGTGTAAAGATTTTATTTTACTTTTATGATAATGATGTCCAATGAAAAATTTTCGCATCATAAACTTTGCATTTATTTGTACTATGTTAGAGCAATATGCTTCTTATCTGGAAAATAGATCGTTTCAAAATATGCAAATTGGGATATTTGTTTCATTAGTTCCTCTAGAAACGATAAGTCTTGTTTGTAATTTCTGCAGGTGATGCTAAATACATTTTTGATATTGTCATGATTTTGTGTGTTTCAAAAGCAGTTTTCATTGTTTGTTTTTTTTATATATTCAATATGGTTTTGGTGAAACGCTTTAATCTCAAGGGAAGAGGTATACATACATAAAAACAACAAGGAACCTTTGAACGAAAACCGTCCAAAATTCTAAAAGAAGTGAACAGCGGACTGTAAAATAATCTAGTTTGTAATTGGGTTTTGGGCTTGTATGTTACGAGTTCTGTTCGTGCACTTATCACAGCAGTAGCATTTATCTACAAAATCATTGATTAAAGTAGATGGCTGTAGGATAGATATTTTTCTCTCAGAAAACGTCTGCCCTACCATTTTATTCTCTATTGCAGAAAGTCGCGTTTGTTTATCTTCGGGACTGTATTTTATTGCGCCTAATTTTAGTCTTCTCAAATGTGCTTTGTTGTGTTGTAGGACGATGTATCGTGAAAATAACAGTGTCGATGAATTATCAAGTGACGACGATGGGCCATCATTGTGTAAAGAGCGAAAGTTAGACATTCATGACTATACTGAAGAGAATTTTAAGGCAGGAAGGTAAATTTGACTTCAGTTCTAGTTTTAAGAAACTTGTTCTTATATTTTAGTATACGTGTGAGTTTGAAACTCTTTATTGCAAGTTCCTTTTTACAGCAAAGCTGCTCGCATGTGGACCGATTTCTTAGCTGAACAAAGTTTATCCGATACGTTTTCTGGCAAAGTTGGAGTATTTCGAGGTGGAAACGACGTGGTAGAACGTGGTGTTGAAAGCTATACCCTTCCAGATGAAAGGTTGATGGTCAGCAATAGTGCGATTCATAAAGAAAGAGTAATTTCTATTCATGATTGTTTTCTCTCACAATTTTTCTTTGCATTGATCTAAATTTACTTGTTATTAGTTTGTAATCATTTGTGCTTTTATTTCTGACGTTTACGAATTAACATCCCTCGGTGTTTTCAGTCATTCCCAAATTAACTCTAAGTATAAATAATTTACATGTACTTGCAGTATATGGCAGTGATTATTGGAGAATTTTTTTGAATTTTAAATGATATAGAAAATTACAAAGTTTATTTAAATATTCTGCTTTGTACAGTGATTACTTTCCTAATTTTTTTTATTTTTTGTTCTTTTTCATATTTTTTCTTTTCTTTGTTAAATTAGAGTATCGGACAAAATTTACATTTGGCAGAAGTTATAGTCATTCACCTCTATTTTTAATCTCGTATGATATTATTTGAAACCGGATGTTTCAGTGTATAATATAAAAAATTTCCATTGCAGAGCCGTGAGGTTATTTCACCTGCAGACGACTGTGAACCATTTGATTTTGTAGCTGATGAGGAACAGGTTGTAATGATTTTAATTTTTCACAGTAAGTAAAAGTTATTAGATGATATCGCTCAATAACGATAGCCAATTCTTTTGTGAGAATCAAGTATGTGGTATGAATTGTTAGAGTCAGCTGATGCCAAGCAGTTGTTGTTGATGAATATCATTCTTCAGTGCGAAAGGCATCACAATAAACGTGATAGGAAGTGGTCAGGACGCGATGAACGACATTTTAGTGAACAAAAGAGAAAAGGAAAAAATTCTTACAAACCTTCGGCTTCCAAGGTTCAGGCGCCGTCGAATTGTGTGAATATGAAACAAAATAAAGGTTTTTAAGTATCATCTAGCGGAATATTTTTCTTATATGTTGCGTCTGACATTTGATACAGTTCGGAAAGAAATCAAAATGCAGTAAGGAATTTGTTTTGAGCTGACTGTAAATATTCATTATTAATATTGATATATTATTTTTATTGCAGATGATAAAAAAATTAATGTTCTGAAACGTAAACGAATGAGTCACAATGCAATTTCATTGGTTCACAGTGAGTATAGTCTGGAGACACTAATGTCTGTAGAATTTCCGGAGGATCTCGACATCAGTGAATTAGCTGAACGCATTGTAGATGCCTTGGGCGAGCTTAATCGGGAGTTTTTGAAAAAGTGATTTGTTTAGATATTAAGTTGCATTTTTTATGTATGAATTAAACTTTAAATAAATGCATTCTAGAAAAGTATAGAGTTCTGTTTTGGACATGTATCAAATTAAGCTTTTATTTGTAAATATATTTAGTTTATGATGCTTACAGCGTTGTAATTGAAGTTGGAGAAGAGATAGCACTCAGATTGTTTGAAGGCACCCGTGAAATTGAAGCATCAGGTGGTATGATGACTGCTGATAAAACTCGTCGGCGCACACCTGGTGGTGTTTTCATGAATTTATTCAAAACAGATCCTAATGTATCCCCTAGTTTAAAGGTTGGATTTTTTCGTTATTGGAGTGGAGAATAGAAATTTTGAGTATTTCTGTTTGTCGTTTGCAGTTGTGCAGAAGTGTATGTCAAGAGTAGATAAACTTGAGCTTTCTTTCGATAAAATTAAGAAATTTTAGTACTGTTGGAGAAAAATTTTGTTAAGTGATAACATAGGGGCTTATCAAATTTTACGACTGAAAAAAGTGTTTCTTTAAATGGTTTGAAAATAAATAAATCAAAAGTTTTTTAAATCTGGTTGTGCGTAAATTTTTTATCGACCATATCTTGAAATTTATGGTTTTTGTGTCCATTTATCCATTTTCCATTGTTTACAAGTGTATAATATTTGGCCACAAATATATTAAATTCCTAAAATGCTGGTTATTTGACAGGAAAAAATTAGTAAGTTGCAAAAAAATGCTGCGCAGCAAACAAGAACTATAAAGCGAGCGAAAAGTAAAGTGTAGAAGAAATCTAATGATCCATCTGCAAAAGTAATTTTTTGGTGCCCAATCAATTGTTACTTTCTTCCTGATAATAAATTCTGTTTCTCACCATCTTCAATAATAGTGAGCTATATATTTTCATTATTTATATGTCTACTTTAAATAATCACGATCATGGTCATTAATAAGTTTAAACAAGTTTAGGTGCTTGGAAAATTATCATTGGCATCAGAGGCACAGTAATCTTCGATCGAATAATTCTAGGAATTTTTTTCTCATCGATTTGCTAGATTCGAAAATGTTACTAAGTTATCATTTACTAATGTTTTGTTGATTATTCTTATTTTTGTATTTGTACAGAAGTAAAAAAGAAGGGAACTTATTCTTTTTAAAACTGTTCTGGCCATTTTTAAAGTCTATCCAACTTCGAAATAAGCTATTTTAGAAGTGTTACTGGTATTGAAGTCTGTTATTTTTAGGAATGTCATTAAAACATTGTTATTTTTCGAGAATTAATATGAGTATTTTGAGGGTAAGTCTGCGGAACTTCAGTACTTCATCTTCATATTCAGCTTTAAATCTTTGCTAAATTTTCTTGTTGCATAATTGTTGGAAGGTTACAGTTTGAAAACGTTGATATCATGTATTTGTTGTAAAATAATTCAGCAAATTAAAAACTGTGTGATTTGATATAGAGGAAATATTTTGCAATAAAATACTTCCTTATTCCAAATAGTTGCTAATTTTAGTTCTCTAATACATGATCTTGTGATTATTGGCTTCAATCTGCTGAAATCTTCATCGTGTTTCTTGACCAATTTAGTAGTATCAACCTCATCCATTTTTTGATGTTTTATCTGGAAGTTGTTTGCTGTTGAATAAATGTTATGATAGTTAGAATGTCAAGCAGTTGAAAAGAAAATTGGTTGTCAGATTAATGTATTCTAGAAGTAAGGAAAGTAAGGGGGGGTGAAGTAGTTTGAAATATCTCTTTAATAGTCATCCAAGAATGGCAGTGGGTTTTTCTAAAATTTGTGTTTCAGTTTTGTTGATTTTCCAGATTTTGGTAGAAGCCATGAGTAGTAGCAGTAATAGTGCTAGAAGTGGTCGTTTTTTACCAAAGTCTACAGAGTATGAATCTCCAAGTATGTCTGTAACTAGCAAATTCTCGCGTGATGTGGAGTATGGAAGTGATACGAAGAATAATTACATAGATGATGCCGAGTCCGAACTGCGGAAGCTATCAGATTCGGATTTAGAGGATGATTTGAAGTCAAGCAATGATTCCTGGTCTGATAGAATTAGTAGTAACCAAGATTTGATTTCTCAAGAAATAAGCGAAGTTGAGTTTGATGGAAAATTGGATTCAAGACATGACTCGAAGTTCAATATTCTCGAGGAACATTCTGTAGAAAGTGATGAAGATAATAGTGATGATGAAGAGTGGAACGATAAGCTACCTGATGAAGTAGATGATGTATTTGTAATTCAACAATTACAAAAATTGGTTGTTCGTCGAAACAAAAAAAACACTGAAGCTCGTTTAAGGTAATTCGTGTTCCAATGTGTATTTTGAAGAATATTCCTTAAAGACTACTGCTAGCAAATGTACAGTATGAAAGTGATACGAAGGATAATTACATAAATGATGCGAAGTCTGAACTGCGAAAGTTATAGATGAATTTTTTTACTTTTCGTAAATGTTTTTGAATGCAGTAAACTAGACATTTCTTTGAACTTTTTAGTGATGTATTAGCAAACACGTAGTCTGTTTACATGATCCCAAATTAATTACTGTAGAAATTTTTATTGGACAATAAAAAATTATTCCATGTGAATTCTTTAGCATTCAAAAATAATCAAATAATTGGTAGTGTAAAAGTTAATGCACTTAGTATAAAGTTACTCAGTGATTCAGTACTCTTGTTAAGCTGATTGCCATGTGAACTAATTTGAACTAATCAGCGTGCTAATATCAAGTTAATTAATTCTTCTTATTACTGAGGATAGTCTTTTCTCAAATTTTACTTGATAATGAATTAAGTTGAATTCAGCATAGCTATTCATTTCAAATATTTTATTGTATCATTATTGTAAATTCATTTATTATTATTATTATTATTATTATCGTTGTTGTCAGTTTATTGATATTACTTACCATTTGTAATTGAAAAATTCCAAGTTATAAGTAATAGCAATAAGTTGTAAATCATTTTTTTTTTAAATATTTAAAATATTATTGTAATAAAATCTTATCATTATAGAGAAAACACTTAAACTGTAATAGTATTATTGATGTAATTGTCAGATGGTTAGCATTTCTGCGCGAGCAGAAAGAAGCAGAAGAAGAAGCAAAACAGTTTGAAGCATATTGGAAGGCAAGACAAGAAGAAGATAAGAATTTGTGGAGAAATAAGATATGATTAATTAATTAATTCATTTATAATTTAAAATTAAAATATTGACAGAATATAAATTAGAAAACAATTAGTTAATAAGTAATCTCTTTTTTGGAATAAATTTGCAATAATGCAATTATTTTTATATAAATAAATAATTTAAAAAAAATAGGCTTTTATTCAAAAGTATAGGCTTGTATTTAAAAAAAAAAAAAAAGAAGGCTTTTATTTAAAATGGCCTTTTTGATGTGATTACTTTCACACCTTTGTCTTCTTTATTTGTTAAAAAAAAAGAATTCATTACAAGTGAAGAAAAAAACTTCGATGAAAAAAAAATAAAAAAGTTTCAGAAGTTTTTTTTTTGAGAATTTTTTCAAATTATTTTGAGAGTAAGAGTGAAAATTGATGCAGTGGGCAAGCAGAATGAAAAAAAAAGCCTTTTGACACAATCAAAAACGATTGATTCATTTTTCATCGACAAATGTAATAAATTGAAAATTAGCAAAAAAAAGTGTTTCTTTTTGTTTTTTTTGTTTTTTTTTTATGCAAAAGTATCAGAGAAAGGTGAGACTGCGATCTGATTGATTTGCATATGTGACTTTTTTATTTATTTTTTATTGTTTTTATTGTTTTTCTTTTTTTTACTTTTCTTTTTTTAATTAGATTTTTGACTTTGTTGTTTGGTTTGTTTTAATGAGTAAATTAGCTAACAATCTTCCGATCAATCTTTGAAAGATTGCTGAAAGAATTTTTTCTTCTTGGCTTGACTTGATCACTTTTTGTATTCATTCATTCATTCATTCATTCATTCATTCACATTAAACGTAAACTTGTTTGATTGAACAAAAATTTCCAACATTTTTTCATGTTTTAAAGTTATTTTACTATGAAATCGTTCAAAAGTTTACTTCAGTCAATGAAAAATCACTAATGGATGCTAATTTTTTTTAAATTTTATTGGCTAAATTTTGTGGGAAATAATTTTATGTAAGTAATATTTTATGTATGCATGTTTTAAGATTTTGCAAATGCTATTTACAAAATGAGCCGAGCTGGCTATAAAGGAGAAAAAGGTCACTTTGAAGTACCAGAGGAAAGGATTGAACAAATGAATGCTCTTTATATGCAAGTTACTGTTGGAGATTATGGTAAGCTGATTTGAAGGTCATACTTGAATTGGTATAAAATTAATTGTAATTAAAGTAAAAGGTTCAGGAAAACAGGTTTTGTAAGTGAAAATGGTAAATGAACGTGGCATTAGTTTACTTTGAAAGACAGCAAGCTGAAATGACATTTGGGAAAATAGGCCGCTTGCATTTGTTTTAAAACTTCAGTATTGTGTTTGAATGCTCAATGACACAAAAAATGAAGAAAAGCCAAGCATTTTGATAATTAATAATAAAGTAAAAGGCAAACAAATCATTCATAAAATAGACTTTGACTTATTTGATCTTTCGATAATATTTACTTAATAAATTCAATAAACAAAATTTAGCATTTTATTAAATTTATTCTTTACTTTATAATTACTTGTTATTAATTATGTATAATTAATGCTAATAGTTTACAATATATTTTCTTAGACTATTTCTGTTTTTATTCACTGTAGAGATTAATTATTCAAACTTTTAAGTGCTATTTAATGTGAATGCTCATAAATAAATAAATTAATTAATTAATTAATTAATTACGGTTATCACAAACTTTTCAAAAAATTTTACTTAGATCAAGTATGCAAAAGCTTACTTTCCCTGATTTTCCTCATAATTTTCTCAGAATGACATATTACTAAATAAATTTTATAATTAAGTGTAAAATTTTGACAAATTTCGTGCCATCCATCGATCAAAAAACGCATATAATGGTTTACTTTTAAGGCTGATTGCAGAGAATAGTTTGGATATATTTTTGGCAAATTTTAGCTTCTTAAAGACTTAAATGAAAAAATATATAAAATTTAAAGCTTTTCAGATGGCAACAAGCGCCTAAAATGCGCACAACAATGGAAGAAGCTTAAAGGTAGTCAGTCTTAAAAGGTCAAGTGAATAATAGAAATATAATTATTATATTCAGATTTTTAGAAATTCATTTAGCTGAAATATAGCTTGCAGTTAAGGCTTTTCATTTAGAGACAAACTTAAGTACAGTCTTACTTCTATATTCTTTATCACTCTGAATGAGTATAATACTAACTTTTCATTTATACTGCTATCAATTTAATACATGTCTTACTTTGCAAGATCCATGGCTTCAAATGCAGTGCTGACTTGACTTGATCGTTTAATCTAATAAAAACTAAATTGTTCAAAATTTTATGAATTTTTTGCATATTTATTTATCAAATATATTTTTAATATGACTAAAATTTGTTTAAAAAAATAACCATTTTTATTTGGAATAAATTCTGAAGTGAATATGATATGCATGCTTTGAAGGCAAAACGAAAATTGACTGCCAACGAGAATTCATTAAATTAACAAATCAGACAATTACATTGTACGGTTGGAATCCACCAGATGGATGGCTGTGATGAACTGAGCAGCAATGAAATGAAAAATTATCGAGAATTATCTTAAAAATATTTTTTTGCTGACAATTATTGTCTACAAATAATTTTTATTGCCAAAGAAATTTTGCATAAATAATTAATAATAATAAAATTCAGCTAATTGTTAGGTGTTAGAACGAAAATTATTGTAAAGTCACAGCTACAAAAACAAAATTTTGATTCATTTTAGCTTAGTTAAAAGTGTACAAAGTAGAAATATAAATGATATATAACTTTAAAATTAACTCGTTATTATACTTTATTCATGCTTTTTCCAAATAAAAATGTTTGCAAAAACAACGAATAATAATAATGTTTTAAAAACTATCTCTGTACTTTTTCGAGTCTAACTTACAGAATTTCATTTTTAGTCTTAATATTTTAATCATTATTCGCTAAATTTGCATAGGTTTGATATAAATCTGAAACTTTGCAAAAATATTTTTTTACTAAATTAAAATTAAAAAAAAATTTAAGTAAAGCAAAAAGTATTAAAGACTTCAAAAAGTTATTTCTTATTATTATTTATTCACTTTGAAATGATCGCTATTAGTGCGTAGAAGTGACTAATGATAAAAGTGATAAGAGATAAAGTAAGTTAACTGATAATTTATTTAGCAATGAGTTGAAATTAAAATTGACAATTTTAAAGTTGATACTTCTCTAATTTCTGTGTTGTGTTTTCATTATATTTTCTACAGTTCGATGGATTTTTCCTAAATGCTATTCTTATTCTAAAATATGGAAGTCTTCGTGTATCAGTTGTTCTACTTCAATAAACGTTTGGTAATGTTATCATTGTTGATAATTTTTATTACAGACAAAACTACAGATAGACATTACTGCTAATGAGTTTTGTAAATTTTAACAAAAACGTGAAGGTCGCTTGCCTGTACACAGTTTGTTTGATTTGGTAAAAATTTTTGTAATTTTTTTTTCTGCTTCCTAACTGACTGTGGGGGATACCTAACAATCGAAACAATTTTTGTTCACAATTTTTTGGTATTCGTAGTAAAACAAACACATACAGTTACATTTAACAACAAAAACTGACTTTCATTTTCCCTCTCAAAAATTAGTATAATTTGACAAATAGTAATTTTATGAATGATTTAAAAATATTTTCAAGAATAATTTGCTTCAAAAATATTTTGGAAGACATTTTTAAGTTGTTTGAAATGACAAAAATACATGTCTGGCTTATTTATTTAAAAAAAAAAGCATTGATTGATCAACATCAAGATCGAGATCGAGACTGCGATCAAATCAATTACAATATAAGACAATTTATTTTAAGCAAAATTTAAAATTGCTTGAAAATGTGGCATTTCAACAAATCTTTAGGCAAATAAATGAATGAAATATATCCTCAAATGAAAAAATTTAATTTTGTTCTAATTTATTCATTTTTGACTTTTTCAATATAAAATTAGTAATAAAATATGTATATATAAAAAAGATATTGACAAAAATCCCAACAATCTGTCGCTGATTTGCTACTTTGATTGCTTTTTGCTGGAATAAGATAAAATTAGCTTAGTGATTTATTGATTGATTGACTGATTGATTTGATTTAATCAGGCAAATAAAATATAATTAATATAATTGAGACTGCAATTTTTATTCTATTTAGTAAACATCACATCTTTACACGTCTACACCAGTGGTAATGCAATGCATTTTAGTCAAATAGTAACTCATCATCTGTCTTTGATTTTGCAAGAAACTTTCTGATTATGTCAGTGATTTTCAATGCTTCCAATCAATTTCCAAAATTAATCAACCTTTAATTTACAATGAGCAAACTAATTAATACACCAATTAAACGGTTAAATATTGAGAATTTCCCTTTGCAAAACAGACTTGACCTCATCTGTCACCCAGTTTTAAAATTATTAAGCTTCGAACGTGAGTGTTCGTCACAACACTTCCTCGATACCAAAAGATTTAATTCATTGGATTTCTGAATTTGCCTTTCATAAAGTTATCATATCTGAGATTATCAGAAGACCATCACTGCTTATAGTCACTTATGACTACTACTCAACTACTCACAGTTAATAATAAATCTGATGCGCAAAAAACGTGTCGAAGGAATTTCCTGCTTGCTAAGTAGTCAATGATATTCATTCTTTTTGAATGCTCTAAAATGATGTGCTACTTTGCTAATATTAATTACTTAAATAAACTAAAACAGAAAAGATCGCAAGTATATTAAAGCAAAAGTTGCCAAAACAATTTTCGCGCTCAAATCACAATTTGTTATATTTGTATATTTGTATGTGTTAAAAAATTGTAACACAAATGTATCACAAATTTGCATTTTTGAAATGTTTGATTAGTCAGTCAATTTATGCAAAAATTTGACAAATGCAAAAAAAATGAAAGTATAAAATTGCATGAATGAACAATTGTGTACATTCAGTATTGCACAAAGATAATTGTTTGAATTGCACTGATATCACTGATACTTTACAGTACTGATATTGACGGAAGAAAATCAGAATAGCTAAGTACTTCAGAAGACATTGCTATATTTTCACTGCCTCTAACAAAAACATAAATAATTTGTAATCAAAATATTTAAAAAAAGTAGTAATACTTGAACGACGGCATTAGCAATTTCCGTCAAATGTTATTCACGTCAATTTTTTTTTTGCTGCTAAAAATTGTACATGAGTTGAAGTTGGAACTTTGACTAGGTAATAATATTCGGGTAACATATGCATAAGTCGTAAAAGATTACAACAGAAGTATTTTGAATATGTATAACATTTTCGCTGATAATGATGATACCAATGATGTGAATGATAATAATGATGATAATGCTAATAACAATAACAATAATAACAGGGAGCCATGAACAAATAACAATAACGAAAAATGCTCAATTTGTGCGGTTGACAATTATATGATATGATGTGCCAATCTGACTTTGGAGATATTAGCAAAGCACAGATGTACACAGTTTTGATAATAATTAACTGAGAAACAAAAATACTCAATTATCCAAAGACAATGCTTTTTGTGCTATTGAAAAAAACAACCACATTTAACAGAATTTATAGCAGATAGATTCTAATACTAGCAATGCACTAAGTAAATGAATATTTGAGTTAGTATCACCATGAAGTACAAATATATATATGATCGAAAGCCTGCAGTCCTGTTAGCATTTCAAATTAATTGATCACTCAAGAGTAAACTGTAAAGAAATTGGATTTAGTTTGCGCTTACCACTACAAGCTTTAACAAATTTCACCTTTGAACTTTAAATTCATTGTGATACTAGCTAGCAATTACTTAGGTGATATGTGACAGCATGAAAGACAACAACAAAATATTCCCGAAATGTCGTAAGATTCTAGACACCTTTCTTTTCTAACAAATCTTACATTCTAGCAATCAATTCAAATAACTATAGATCAGTTAAGTATCTACTGAAAATAGTAATGATTGATCAGTTAATCAATCACTTTCTAAGTAAGCTATCCTAACATTAATGATTTTTAATAAAAGTGTAAAAATGGGAGGATTGCAAAGGAATGACTGGAAATAAGTTGGAAAATAATGTAAATAGACCTGAAATAGTGAGGATGTAAGAAATTAATAATTCATAAAAGTAACTTCAAATTAATCATTCATTATTTTTTTCCCTCCCAAAAAGCCATAACAAATTTGATTTGAATAATTTACTGATCTAATTAAGTGATCAGACAAGACGAATTGCCCTAAAATTACTTTGCAAGTTTACAATAAGTTGTAAATCATAATTGTATGCAAAAGTAAAAAAGCTTACTCCAAATTTCACTTCACAAAATATAATTGGAACCGATTTGTGAATTTGAACTTTCAAAGTCATTTAAATAACTCCTGAGCCTTTTTAAGCTATATAAGGATTAGAGATGATTATAACGATAATGATAACGATAATAATAATAATAATAATAATAATAATAATAATAATGACTGAATAAATGAATAAATAAGTAAAATAAAGAAAATTTGAAGAAGACTAAAAATATCACTAACTTTTAATTGAAATATCAATTTGCAATAAATGAATGAGAAATAAGAAAGGAGCGTATTTGTACAAACTAATAAAACTCACTGCAAATATTCTAATAAGTACAACAACAGAAAAGCTACTACCAAAGATGCTAATTAAAATGCAGTGATATGCATGAGATATTTCAGAAATAATTTTTGAAGTTACTCATTAATATACGTCAAAAATACTCAGTACGAAAAATGAAATTAGCATTAATCACTTTTGCATATATATTTTGAAAAATTGCTTGTAAAATTCATCAGTAAAGAATTCAGGATTGAAAATAGAATTGCGTGCTGCAATTATCTGATTTTCATGATGGCGATGATGTCGACTAGATAATTTCGTGGAATGAAAATGACGTCGTTTACGACGTGGAGGAAATCGTAATGGTTGCGATAAAGTTTTTATATAATCAAATGATGCAGCAGTTCGTGAAGTAGCTTCTTCAAAAAGAGTTTCATGAGCTGTATTGTTTTGTCTTACTTGTTTTCGTAAGCCAGCCAAGAAGTTACACATTACTGCGCCTGAAAAACTTATCAAAAGCTAATAACACATATCAAACTTCAATAATAAATCAGTATTATACTTTGTATTGTAAAATACCGGTCTTACTGTATTAATATAAATGTATTAGCTTTATTTTACAAATTAATAACTATATTAATTTAGGATAAATTCTTATCAAAATTGAATAATCAAAATGAACCGTATTCAGCAGCAAGGCGATGTGAAAAATCAAGTTTTTTCGATAAAAGATGCTGGAATTTATAGCGTATAGCATTGTCCTCAGTGCAAAGTGGTACATCACTTTCTGCAACATTTTTAATTTGCATAATTACTGTATAATTAATTATTACCGTTATTTCAAAGCTAGAGTAATTTTGAATACAACCAAAATACAATAATTTTTTTTAATTTAAGAAAATGTCATACAGCAAATATTTTTTCTTTCTTTGAACTTTTACAATTTCAATTACACTGATAAAAAGTTATCAAAATTTTTAAGATGCATTTTTTTAGTTTTGATATAAAACCAGTTTCAGACCACACAAAAAATACTTTTTCACTCTTTTTCGATGTCATTGAAAGTATTACTTTTAATTTGGAAAAGTAAGACTTGGGAATAAAATGATAAAATCCAAAATACAATTGAGCATCTGATATGATTTTGCTAATATCAAAAAGCATTTATACGGATTATGCATATTATAAGCAAAATATGCAAAGATCTAAGTGTAAGATGTGAAAATATTAGCATAATTTAGCACTGAAGAAAAAGTTCAAAAAAACAAAAAATATAAAAATAAAACAGTACAAAATAAATAACGGAATAAAAAAATGAGATTAAAGCTATACTTTTTAGAAAATAATATTTTTTACAATTTGAATCTACCTTGAAGCTTTCTTCTGATTCCATCAATATGCGATGGGTCTTTCCCGTACTGCGATAGACTGTGAAGGTCTAAAATATTTCATTGAATTAACTTAATGTGCAAAAATTTATGCAAAAATTTGATAGAAAAAAAA
>UYYF01004489.1:39054-69041 GCA_900618365.1 Thelazia callipaeda
CGAGCGATTGTTACGGAAGCAATTATTTATTGCAGTGCTTTAAAGAAGAACAATTAAGATTAATTTGATTGAATAATTAAAATTAGACTTAAATTTAAATAATATTAAAAAATATGAAGTTTGCGAGGGAAAAAGTAAATGTGTTTTGATAGATACAAAGCTTGTTTATTTTTAGCTACAAAATGTTATGACAATGCTTAATGACAATTATTTGGCAATAATTTTGAATAAGTGTATAAAATTGTAGCTTAACTCATAAATGATAATATTTAAAAACTGATAATTGGAAATGAATTGAAATTTAGGAATGAATAAAATTAAATAGCAAGCGAATAAATGCATGGAAATTATTTGAACGAGAAACGAACTTGCATTGATGAAAAAAGGACAAATTCATTTATTCATTCATTCAGTCAGTCATTCATTTCGAATACTTTTTAAGGAAATTTGAAAAAGAGAAGCGCGGATGACAGAGTAAATAGGTCACAATTAGTTATTTTTGCAACTCGATCAACGTGAATGATTCGAGAATAACTCGAGAATGCCCGCGTACTGCACCTCACTTCACGTTAAATGTAGTAACGATATTCACGCAGTGTTAATGTTGCTTCTGCATGGAAAAATACGCATTTCTTAAAAATAAGCTTTTCTAAATTTAAATTTGGAAGTGAAAGGATTCTTAGAGAATAACTGAATTCAATTAATTAAAGTGAACGAACGGTTGAATGAGACTGATAAGCGATTATAGAACAATTTTTAAAACTATTCTAGTTTAGTCTATAAATTATTGTCGTAGACTATAATACTAGACTAAGATTAAATTCGAAAATTTATTCCAATTCTTTTCAGTCTTTGAATAATTTTATATGCTAGGAAAAATATGCAGAAAACATGCAAATTTTCAATCGCAATTCATGTATTACTTTTTACGTTTACTGAACTCAGTCAATTCTTTCCTCATATTATTATACCCTTTCAAAATGATCACTCTTGTTTTAACTCCAAAATTATTCACAAAGCTAGCAGAACATTGTGCAATATTTAGCTTATAAGCTTTCAACAGCCATTTAAATAGTATTTTTGTAATAAAATTTGAGAGAAAATTTCAAAAATTACTCAAAAAATAAAACTTATAAGGCATCACAACGAAAACATACTGACCTTGCAGCTAAAAGATTTGCCTGCCAGTGCAATTTATATTTCAAATTTCCCATCAACGTCTAATATTTTTTTCACTTTTAATAGTTTCATATAGATTTATAGAAAAATCGTATGAAAATTAAATTAAGCGATTCTTTAAGTTGTTCGATCATTCGATCATTTCAGCATGACCCTGACATGATTTGCATGTAAGAGCAAATAAATTTAGCATAGATAATCCTTTCTTTAAATCGTCCTAAATATTTTACAGATTGGAATGCTTTGGCCTATTTTAATTGCTTTTGCGATGTGATCAAAAATCTACAAAAGTCATAAAAATGACATTTTAATCAAATCAAATCGACAAGACATTATCAGATTCATTTTAAATTTAAATGCAGTACAAAATTTACTATTCATTTTCACTCAGCTTATTCTAATGACCTTTGAACCTTTGTGAAAGTTTTAAGCCAATAAAATGCTAATTTTGATTCGTCAGTACAAGCTAATTGAGACTACAAGTAAGAAGTTTTCATTATTCAACTTTTTATCAGTTATGATAACAGTGAAGCATCTATGCTAAATTTACTGAATCAATTCTTTTTTAAATCTTTTCATGTCAAAAAAAAAAAAACTGAACAAACTAATTGAAAATGACTCAAACAACCTGTACACAATGTACTTCTCATAGTTATCCTTCAGAACAACTTGTAAAGTACTTCTAGATTACTTGAATTCTGACGTAGATTTGCATCTTTTTTCACTTTCATTCAAATTACTTTAAGTTTTATTTGAAACATTTCGTCTGCATGTCATTATCGGTCTTACAATTACAAGCTTGTCTAAAATTTGCATATTTTAGTAGACATAAATTAATAAGAAAAAATATTGGCTGTTATCAATCATTTTGTGTAATAACATTTTAGCACGGTCAGTTTTGTTGTCATTTCTCAAATTATTCAATTCAAACAGCAAAATTTACAACAAACTTGATGAGTTTACTACTTGCAACAGATAATTTCAATTATTTGTCCATTTGCTTTATTTACTTGCTACCTTTACTACCACTAATTAAGCAGCACTCGTTGAATACTAAATTAAATTTTTGGTATTTTTAAAGAGAAAATTCTGCTGAAAACTTTTACAAGTTACCAGAAGAGAAAGTACCTGCTTTTGTACCTTTTGTTCTTTTCTTTTGTATTTTTGTAAGTTTGGACTTCAAAGAAATCGCAGAAAATTAGTAAAGAAAATGCATATTAATTGCTTGAAATATTAAAATAATACAATGTATTCTATTGCAATGTAATATAAGCTAAAGTGTATTTGTAAGTGATAAGACTGATTTGAAAGTTTGTTTACTTTCAGGAATTTAACTTAATTAAAAAATAATGTCCACTTTGTGGTAAAGTGAGCAACTTTCGTGAGGCGTAATTAAATAAAGTTGAAATAACTTCACATGTATATTGTCTTTGCTTTATTTTTAAGTTATTCCTTCTGTAAATAATACGACAAGAGAATCTGCTCCATCAAGTTTATTTTCACTGCTGTAGTCTATTGATGCGTTAAACTGCTGTAGTCTATGAATGGATAAAATAACTTTTATAGCTTATGTTAATGTGAGATTAAAAATTAATACTGCCAGAGCTTACTTCAGACATAGCTTCATTTAGGTCAAATATGATAAAGGACACTGTGCTTGAGTAACTGTTATAGTAAATAATCGTTGTTAAAATGACTTGGGAAACATTTGGCTTCATTGGTACGGTAACTACCTCCGCCTTCTTGGCAACAATGTGTGGCCGCAAAAGAAAGGTTGAATATTATTGTCTAACAATATAAATATCAGTTAATGCTGACGGTTGTTTAGAATATTTAATAAGTTTACTTTTTTAAAGAAGTCAAAGGTCAAAAGAATCTGTGGTTTGGTTCTTTTTTTGCATTACAAATCTTATGCTGTTTTAGTATATCGCAACTGTAAACGTTTGATTGCTATAAATGTTAGCAACAATGCAAGGAGAATGTCTAAAATCAGTAATGATAACTTTACAGAAGAAAATGCCACAGGAATCGATGATGGAACCATTTTCGATCAGTGAACTTTTCGATGAAGAGGTCATATTACTATATTTGCTTAAATAATATCCAAAACACTTTATACAATTTAAAATTGTTCAAAATTGGTTTAATTCACTTGGTAGAATCAAATTAGTAACTACCTTATGATTATTTCTCTGACAATGATGAGTTTATCACTGTTTTATATTTACAGCCTAATATTTATCATTTTTGCTTTACTGTCACTGCAAACTTACTTTTGTATTACTGTAAAAATAAAATAAAAGTAGAAATCACTAATAAAAGAATTTAAGGACCCAAAAAAATTGGCGATAGAAAATGCAGATTTGGAGAAAAACGAACTTTCGAAGAATAAGGATGAAAAAAGTGGTAATAACAGTGCAAGAAAAGTAGTAGATATAAAAGTAGGAAAGTAATCTGCGCAAAAATAGATCTAACAGTTCAGCTAGATAGTTTAATTACAAAAAGAGTAGCAATCCTTCGAGTAATAAAAAATAGCAAGTACAAGAAGGTTAAAAGGTCAAAAGCAAGTCAGACAACAGGACAAAAGTTAAAGTTAATCTCATTATTTACAATAAAAAAAATCTTCTAGGAAAAATAAACTCAATTAATTAAAGAATTAAATTTTGGTAAATGTGCCGAATTAAACAATGATTACAGAGGAAAAAAAGCAAAAAATAAAAAATAACAAAAATATATTTGAAGGAAAACAAGCAAAGGGTGAAGCTAGTGGACAACTGATGATGCTAAATGAAGACAAAGTAAGCGTTTAAATTATTATTCACGTCTACAAGTACTGTATAAGTTAACATTTTAGCACGACAATAATAAAAATTGACAAAGACTTTTCAGGAAGCTAAGAACACAGTACCAGACAAATATTCGCTGAAAAATATACCTGAAATTGTAGAAGCCGAAGAAAGTACTGATATAGAGAAGATAAATTTTAGCAAAGAAAAGGGGGAAGAAAAAATGAATAAGCAAAATGAAGCTGAGGTTAAGAAGCAAACTGAAATTAAGATCGGTGAAGCTGGGGTTAAAAAGCAAACTGAAATTAAGATCGGTGAAGCTGGGGTTAAAAAGCAAAATGAAATTAAGAGCAGTGAAGCTTGGGTTAAAAAGCAAAATGAAATTAAGAGCAGTGAAGCTGGGGTTAAAAAGCAAAATGAAATTAAGAGCAGTGAAGCTGGGGATAAAAAAACTATAGCAGAGTTTGATTTGAGTACTGTAATCGGACGTGAGCCAACAGAACTGTATTATGCACTAAAGGGTGGCAATCGTAAAGTTAAGATCACTAATTATACAGGACAGAGACAAGCTATAAAGGTATGACTTTTCTTATAAATTGCTGCACTCAAAAATCTCTCATTTTGATTAATACAATTATGTCTTATACACAGTTATTGCACAGTAATGCTTTAATTACACTAGGTGAAATGTTCAAACAATCAACGTTATCGAGTAAATCCGGTATATTCATTCCTAGAAGCTGGTGCAGTAAAATATGTTGACGTTTCTTGTCTTCCAGGACGCGCTGCATTTGATAAACTTGTGTTCATTTACACACCGGTATGCAATACAGTATGAGCTTAAATTTTACATTCGACCTTGTTTTTACGACAGAAAATTAAAAAAAGATTTAATGTAGATTGTGAGATTCTATATTTTGCTTACAGTTCAATTTTGATCTCCTTTTAATGACTTTAAATCTAGCACAATTTAAATCAAAATTAATTTTCAGGCTTTACCGAATGAAGTTAATGCATCATCACTATTTAACAAATCAAGAAAATATATGACTTTTGAAGTACCAATAAATGTTATCTCAGACCAATAATTATGCTAAAGGTATTGCTACTGAAAGCAATAATATACTGTAAATTATAACATACCCATAAAAAATGCTTGACAAATAGCGGTATGATAATGCTGGTAACACGGGACAAGCAATTAGACTGAAGATTACCTTAATTTGAGAAGTTTTCTAGGTCAGACCAATGGGTTAATAACGTACGTTACCAAAACTTACGAACATCTTGAATTCTAAAAAAATAGACATCACACGTTATTTGTGACCATGACAGTTCATATGGAAGTCAAAGTTATAACTTCTCTGATGGTGATCCTAGAAATGTTAGATAGAAGAGTTTATAAAAGAAAACAATAAGAAAGACCAAGTTTGGAAAAAGTCGAAACAATGAAATGTTTACAGTAAATCATAATAAGAAGTGGCATAATTCAACGACGTGAAATCCGGCAAACGAAACCAAGACTCAACATGCAAGCTTATTCTGACCATAAAAAGCCAAAGTCGACATACTGTAATCAACTTAAATAGCTCCAATCACAGTACAATGTATGAAATAAAATGCTTTTGACCGTATCTTGTAGACTATGGTAAAGATTTGATCATAAATAGTTCACAAACTGCAAGCGATTACAAATTCATACTGCAATCAAATCCGTACTGATAATTCTCTGCTCACAAATCGTACGAAAGTTTTTCATCTTCAAAGTCAATTACAAAAAAACTGCGATAATTATAAAATCCTTATGCATTCAGTTTATTGATTCGTTCTTCCAGATTTTCAATATTTGTGCAGAGTTTTTCTATAGCAGAATGAGTTTGCTGACGAAAGTCAAATAACATCATTTCCTCTCTCTCCACTGTTTTTATTAGCTGTGCGCGAATTCCTGTCAACAAACTCAATTTCGCTCCAAACTGTTCTGCTAAAATTTGTTAAATTATGCACAACTCTTAATATCAGTATTATAAAGTGACAATAGTAACAGAAATGATGAAGAGCAGTTTTTTGTGCCCTTACTCTGCACAATGGAAATCGAAATGTTCTATATTATTTCTTTAATTAACCCAATTTTTTATTTCCTAACAAATTTGTATTCGCTGAGCACGAATAACGTAGTATGTCCTACAAGATGTTTTTCAGCAATAAAAATGTACACTCAAATTTCACTATTTAAA
The DNA here is from genome assembly GCA_900618365.1 of Thelazia callipaeda. Lineage (NCBI taxonomy): Eukaryota > Metazoa > Nematoda > Chromadorea > Rhabditida > Thelaziidae > Thelazia > Thelazia callipaeda. The sequence goes on from UYYF01004489.1 coordinate 45,254, forward strand.
ACGATCTTTGTGAGTCACCTTTTCAAGAGGATAAGTTAATAAATAAGAAGAAAATAAATACAGCAAAAAAATCGCAATAACAAAGTCATAGGTTTAGACAAAAATTGAATACCCTGTTCATGAAGCATTCTCAAATCATGCATGCGCTTCACCGCAGATGATAATCCAGTGCAAGTAGTATCCCATCTGTTCATCATCTCATATAATTTATTAACTTTTTCTTCGAATTCTGAATCACTTTTCTCCTTCTTCTTTTCATCAATCTAAAACATAAAGCATTTATTCATCTCCAAGTAGCAGTTAAAAAATTAAGACATATAACATTATTGAAAATTTTAAGTCAATACGACTTAATAAGTAGTTGTACAAATCAGCCTCCATTGCTGCTCTATATGTTTCCAATTCAAATTTCTTTCATAACCATAACTGGTATTGGATAAGATGTATCGTGAAATTTCGATCTCCACAAAAAATATTAAGTATTAAATATATGAAAGAAATTTGCTTCACAACTATTTAAAATTCAGAAGAAATATTTGCAAGAAAAAAGATAAAAGAACGCATACCTGCTGAAACTTGGAGAGTATCTGCGTCATACGTGAATGAAGACCATCAACATGAGCTGGATGTAGCAACTGAACACGCATACGTAAATCTTCAACCGCCTCGGCAATAGGCACTTTTGTTGTTTTTTCGCATTCTTCAGAACCTCCTGGACCATTTACCATTTGTTCCAAACAACTTATTCGGTTTTCTAAAGCTACTAGTCGTCCATTAACAACATTGTCTTTTATGGCAACGGCTGCATTTGATTCAGGATCGTTACAACTGCAATTTTGTAATTAAATCGTTTATATGACAATCAATTTTGGAGAAGCTTTTTATTTTTGAAATAAAAATCTCAAGTATGAAATTTTGAACTGAAAATTTTCGTTGTCACTATATAAAGAATAATGTACTCTTTTTCTAGATTATGAAAATAAAGTGAAGCGTTATCTCTACGGATCTGCATTGCTTTCAGTGTTTCCAATATTGCAAGTAAATCTTCTTCAGCGACAAAACTTGTATTTGGTTTTTCAAGCTCTTTCTGAAAACTTTCCAATAATTGATGAGATGTAAAACATATACTGAGATATTAAAAATATATGGTCATAAGGTATTTTACCGTTTTAGATTATTTTATATTACTGGATTCTTAATGAAGCCAACTAGAGAAAGTTTGAAAACTAAGTTTCACTTAAACGCCAAGATATTAGCTTATCAATATTGTCAGACCTTTATCTGCATAGCCTCTACCAGACCTTCAACTTCCAACTTTAAACGAGTGAATTTCTGTTCCAGTGTCTCTGTTTCATCTGCATATGGCCCAACAACTTCAAGCACATAGGAACCGCCACCATATCCATAACGTTTTCTACGTGCAACAGAATCTGAGAAATCTATAAAAAGTGACTTTGAGATACAAGATTTACTTTATTAGTCCAATCAAGAAATATCAACACCAAAATTATTCGGTAGAAAATTTATATTTATTGATACATTTTCCAAAGATGTAAGTATACGTTCATTTAAAAGTAATAATATCTAATTTTATTGCTCACACAATAATGGCGGCATAAAAATAAAACTGAAATACTTCTTTTTAGTGTTCTATTTTTTAATATATATAAAATTGCAAATATTGAAATGATAAAAGAATACAAAATTTACACAAAAGCAAAAACTATAAATTGAATAAAATTTAAACGTCAAATACTTTTTCAATCATTTATCTGTTTAAGATTAGAATTGCTTTCAATGACACAAACTTTATTAAAAGCAGTATGACCAAGCTATTTATAGTCTAAAAACTTACCAACGTTTTCTGCACTTAATAAACGACCTTTGAAACGCTTCATAGCATTATCAACATCGATGTGTACTCGCTCGACTTCTGCAAAAAATTTATGCGAAAAAAATGTTCAGATGAAATACTGAATATGCATTTAAATCAACAATGGACGACGTGAACAAGAGTTTCTTTCCATGCAGGAAATAATAATTCTTTTTTCGTGAAAAATAAAAATTCTGCACTAGCATATAATGTTTTTTTAGTATAGCAATCTCTATGCATCACATTTTTATGAAAATAAATAAAAAAATCACTGTCGAGTCACTACTGTATAGAAGTAAGCAAAAAAAGTCATGAAATGGTTAGCGCTGAAATCATAAGAAAATAAAAAAATACTTTTCTAAATAAAAACTTCATTTACAAATCAGTGAAAATTAATTTTAGAATGAATTAAAAATTAGTAAATTTTATTAACATAGTACTATTATAAAAAGCTTTAAACTGTAACGTTAGAAAATAACCTGATTCAGTAAAATCATCTTCAATCATTTGTTGATCATCTTCAGGTAGATCTTCTGTTTCGTATACATCTTCCTTTTGATAAGACATTTTCTGCGAGATTTCACTTCAAAATTATTAGTCAAATTATTTCAACATTATAATACTACTCATAGTACGTGTCACTGTATCTTAATTGCAAAGAAAATACTTTATTAAAAATATTCAGTACAATATGGAAGTGATTTTTATGAAGTACAACATTTTACAACAACATGACAGAATACATAAAACAAAAGTTTAGATAAGCATGAAATTAAGGTGACGACGTGAAGTACTGCCGTAATTACAAATTATGACTCGTAAACACGCAAATAATAAAAACTGCTTACACCATACTCTTCCGGGAAACAGCAAGAGGTTACTCACTTAGTAGTTTTTTTCATGAGACAACTATTTGCACAGTGGTTAGCACTTGGTGATTCTTAGTAAGCGTTTTCAATTCATATTGTTTACTTGCAGTAAGTTACTACTTGTATAGAAGTTTTTGCGTGAAGTACTCCTTTCGATTACGTGTTTCACTTTATTTTTCTGTCATTCTCTCTTACAAAATGATAATTATTCGTTTTTCCACTCGGTAATTCTCAGGTTATTTCTAGAATTCATACTTCATTTTCCTCTTATTAACTTGACTCATACTGTACACTTCTCTTTCATTCAATACAGTTCATCACTTACCTCACGTTACCATTCTGTTTGCTGGGTCAGTTAGCGATCGTCTTATCTATTCTAACCTGATTTTATTCCTATGCTTCTTATGCTATGCTTGATTTTATTCTTACCACTCAATTTTACAATGATATTTTCATTCTTCAAAAAATTCTGGTAATAATTATACTTACATATTTATCTTCAGTTTATTACAGAAATTTAGTCTTCTTAAGATTCATGAATTGGTATGTTCACTCTTATACTATTGCAGTGATAAGTGCTGTACATTTATTTATCTTATATTTTACTGGTTTTTCCTGATCGCCTGCAGCATACATGTCTGTCTTGAATGCAGTGCCGTGAGTTCATCCATTTTAAATCCCCTTGGAAAGTGCTCACATGTTTGTTTATCTCTAGCTAGCTGCCTAAATTCGATCACTTGTTTATGCATTCAATAAAAGCCGTAAACAGAGCATGCATATACGAGTTTTGGTTTATTGCTGAAATAATTTGCATATGAAAACCAGTCAAGAGATAGAAAATTTGTTTATTGAACGTGGTCAGTTTTTCTATTTGATAACTTTTTCATAATAAAAAGAGGGGTTTTTTATTGTACATTAACGATAGGAATTACTCTTAGCTTATTAATTAATTGAAAAAACTCTTTGCAAAGAAATTAATATTCATTAGTATGCTATTGAATGGAGAAGAATTTGCATGATTTGATCTCTTGACTGAAGTAAGCTTTCAATTACTTTATGAAAAGTTCGTCATTTTCTCTCATATCTCGATTACGTTATTGGATTACAATGCAAAAGCTTTAACGCTTTTTGCCGCAAAACGATATTTTTCAAATTATTGCATCAGTTTTGCATCTTTTACTTTGCAATCAGTCTGCATTATAAGTTTTGTGAATATGAAAATTTGCTCATTTCTTTCAGCATATTGTATGCACTTGTCATACAGTGATATTACTACTGAAAAAAGGCAGCTGTATAATGGCTGACCAAGCGATTGTACAATTGTCATCAATTCTTTGCTGCATCTAAAACTGTTACTTATCATTTTCACGACCGATAAGCAAATTACTTTAGTCATATTTTACAATGTTTTATGAACAAACTTTCGCTGTTAGCAATAAACATATGCTTCAATCATTTGTACTTTTACGCTTTTATTTATTTGTAGTTTCAAAACAGTTAATAAGATTTTTTGTAGATATTAAAGGCGACGGCGAGTCTAGTTGACGTGTGCGCGAACTAGTACCATCTATCCATCAATTCGCGTGGCCGTCCACATTTATCTCATCGATTAAATAATTTCTCATATTTTTTTATAATATGAGCATTTGGGTATTCCCAAGAAGGCGCTCACTTGTGTTAAAATTGCTGCTTGTAGTACCATCAATTTGGATATGTTCATTGCTATATTTTTCTGTTAATACAAAGGAATCAGAAAAGGTAAATTAGCAATTATTATTATGTTTTGGTGTGTTCTGTATAATATAGATAGATTCTGCGTAGCATTTGGTGAAATAAGTTATATATGCAGTAAATGTGGAAGTTAAAAATTTTTATGAGTTTATTGCAGCGAATGATATCATTCTCTCACTAAAGCCGGCGTTTTTAGATTTGCTGAATTTTTGTTTCATTGTGTAAGTATGTATTGAGGCAAACAAGAAATTTTTAATGTTTTGAATTTTTAGGTCAATTTCATGGCACATCCGAGAGATGTTCACTTGGGACGATCACATAAGTTAGAAGGGTTTGGTCCTCCAGTAATAGTCGAAGCGCCTAACAAGGATGAGCGAAATTCGCTTGACAAAGTTGCAGATATTGAGGCAGAAAAGGTTCAATTTTGCTTTAATTGCGCAAATTCATTTTTGGAAAAATTTTCAATAATTATTTCTGTCAGATTATTTTTGTTTTCCGTATTTACTTATTATTATTTTTAGTTACTCTTAAATTCAGGTGAATATCTTATTTTCAGCATTAAGAGCGCATGTTCATATTTTTGATTCTAGAATATTCGTAAACCTAATCAAGTATTGTCAAACCCGAATTCACCCATCTATAAAAAGGGTAATAAAGATCAGGCTGGTGAAGGTGGAAAAGCAGTTATAATTAACAAAAACGTGGGTTTCTAAGATTCAGGTTTTTTTAGTTTTTGAGGAATGCTCTTGTATTTTTTTTACAGTGAAGGATTCAAACTACATTAATATTATGACGTAAAGAAAAATTTCATTTTAGAATTTAACTTTTGATGAAAAACGACGTTACGACGAAGGGTTTAAGAACAATGCCTTTAATCAGTATGCATCAGACATGATTTCAATACATAGAACTTTACCTAGTTACATCGATGAAGAGTTAGTTGTTTCTTGATGAAAAAGAAAATATTGATATTTGCACTTACTAGTGTTGTCTTTGTTTAGTTTTCTAAAAATTTTCTCTTGTTAGAATCTGGTTCTTAACAATTATGGTGAAAATTCTGGTTCTCTTTGCTCTGAATATGTTAATTATACATTTAGCTTGCTATACTCGTTAAAATACTTTTTCAGATTCAATAGATCATCGTCATCAACCTTACATTTTAATTATTTCATAGGGCATTTATTGCTCAAATTTATTCTAAATTATTTACTAAATTGACTTGAGATAACTTCGGTTCTTGGATTCGAAAACATAAAAATTTTTTAAAATTCATTTTATTCTAATAATAATTGATCTGTTCATATAACAGATGTAAAGACGAAAAATATGCAAAAGATCTTCCGAACACCTCTGTGATTATATGTTTTCATAACGAAGCTTGGTCCGTTTTGCTAAGAACTGTTCATAGCGTAATTGAAAGAACGCCGGACAATTTACTCGCTGAAATTATTTTAGTCGATGACTACTCAGATATGTCGCATCTTAAGGTTTCTTTTTTTATTTTTTATTTCATTTTACTGATAAATCGTATAGTTCTAGCAAACTTCCGAAAAACTCATTTCTGATTTCTTCATAAACTCTTTTACTATAATTCCTTCTTTTTTAAAATCCTTGTTAAATGTTTTGAAAAACTCATTTAATTCGAAAATGCCAAATCTGTAATATTCATGGAGACAGTTGCTTTTCAGAAAGCTTTCTCCATTTCTGGTTTTCGAGGAAAGGAAAGAATCATAAAAACTTTTATTGCAGAAAGAATTAGATGATTACATGCGACAGTTTTCCAAAGTTCGTATCATACGATTACAAAGTCGTCAAGGTTTAATACGGGCTCGCTTAGAAGGGGCTAATTCTTCTATAGGTTCTGTAATAACATTTCTCGATTCTCACTGCGAGTGTTTAATAGGTATTTGAATTTGTGATTACGTTTCTAATGCTTGATGACATGGATAGGTTTTATTCTTCTTATTTAAATGAAAACAACTTCCTTTGTCTTCTTTTAAATTTATCTTTTTCTTTCTGTGATATATCAGAGTCTTGTAATCTGATTGAAGTACGTCAGTTTTATTATTATTAAAAGTTGTTAAGCAGAAATAATGTGGTTGGAAAAATGATTACGTAGTTGACCAGAGGAACTTTCAATCATTCCTAGAAGATTTGTCGTTCTTATAAAAATGTAAGCTATTAAAAATTTGTTTTTAATGCAGGTTGGATTGAACCCCTCCTAGATAGGATTAAAAAAAATCGCAAAACAGTCGTGTGTCCTGTCATAGATGTAATTGATGATAACACTCTTGAATATCATTATGCTAAAGCATATTTCACGAATGTGGGAGGTTTTGATTGGTCACTGCAATTCAATTGGCATGTGATTCCTGATAAAGATCGTAAGAATCGGAGGAACATTGATCCAGTTCGGTAAAAACTTTCAAAATATGAGATTTCTTGTCGACATTTACTTTCTATAAAAATTCAGTCATGGTTAAAAATTTAATATCACAAATAACATTGATGGAACGTGAAGTAGATAATTGAAAAATGCCAATAAGTAGTGTTTATTAAAAATTGAAAGAACATCGCTTTCCAAGAAGCGCTAAAGACGTGGTCATCAGAACCTTGCAGTTTATAGTTTTTTCTATTACTTTAAGAAATTTTAGGTCGCCAACGATGGCTGGTGGACTTTTCTCTATTGATCGTTCTTTTTTCAATGAATTAGGGACATATGATCCTGGTTTCGACATCTGGGGTGGAGAAAATTTGGAACTATCATTTAAGGTTAGCCTATTTCATATATTTAGATAAATGGATAATCCATCAACTTTTATTGCTTTTTTGTCACGAAATTTCAATGAAAACTGAGAATATATGCTTACGAAAGTGGTTTGTAATTCAGAGATGCAAAATCAACTAAAGTAATTATATCCTAAACTTCGTCTCATAATGGCTTTTCCTTTATTTTATACCGTGAACCGAGATCTGTTGTAGACGTGGATGTGTGGCGGAACACTAGAAATTATTCCTTGCAGTCACGTAGGTCATATATTTCGTAAACGTTCACCATATAAATGGCGGAGTGGCGTAAATGTATTGAAAAGAAATTCTATTCGGCTTGCTGAGGTCAATTTGCAGCTTTTATTATTCTTTTTTTTTTCGCCGATTTTGTAAAGTTTTACAAGATGCAGAGTAATAAGTTGGCTTCAATGGCCGGTCCAACATTGTGGTTGGAGACCTTACTCCAGGAGACGATACAGTCACAACCAGGATAGCAGTATGCTTGGTGCTGCACATGTATCATGACTATTCTAGAAGAAACATTGAAGTTGTGGATGCATCCTTTTAGCACTAAAAAGTATGTCCTGAAAGCTTGCATGCGAAACTGCTTTGTTCAGAGGATAGTCGCGAGTGAAATCATGGAAATAAGAGTCGATACGTGAGTAGCTATCAAAATAATTGTAGATTGACCAGATATCCTGTGCACGACAAGAAGTAAATAATCCTGCCATAGGTTGGGATCGCTAGTCAGAACAGGCTGATAGCAGTCAACACAGAAAAAACGAATAATCTATTGCTTGATAAACATAGGAAGGGATGAAATGAAAAATATTTGTGTATTTGATGAATGTGGGTGTAATAGTAACGAATTCTGTAAACATTACGTGAAGAAAATCAGTATATTTGATTACGTCAAGGCATATATCCAGTCGAAACTGCTGAAGAGGGAGGATGAAGCAGAAGAGACTAGCACGGCTGCAAATATTGCGATCCGCTGAGTTACCGAGCGACTGAAAAGGTATAGGATAAACGATAAAAAAACTCGAATTTGGGTGATTACTGTAAACAAATAGAAAACCAGATGAGGTTGTCGAAAGGACTGCATGAGGAATATGGGAAAGCACATGACGAGCGTACGAGAACCAGCAGTACAGAGTGCGGGATTTTTATAGCGAGATTGTTGCAACACGGTTCAGTGCGAAAATCAAGAAGACAGATAAGCAGATTAATCTCTGGTCTGCTGCACAAATTATTGTGTATATATTTAATCTGTTTTTCAAAGGATAGCGATACAAAATATGGAGTTACATTTTTTTATCAAAATGATGTAAATATGCTTATAGGTTTGGATGGATGAGTACAAAAAATATTTTTACGAAAGGATCAATAATGATGTGGTAAAAATTTTGTTTTGTCTTATGTGAATGATATTGATCCTAGATACATAAAGAAAACCAACACTTTATTTTACACTGCACTGAATCTCCTTGTGAAAATTAAGTCATGCTCTTCTATTTAATGTTTTGTAAAAAAAAAATGTATATAGAACTTTTGCATTAGCACCTAAATGATTTTTGTTTATTACAAGGGCGATTTCGGTGATGTCAGTGAAAGAAAAGCGCTACGTGAAAGACTGCAGTGTAAGTCTTTCAAGTGGTACTTGGATAATGTGTATCCAGAATTGTTTATTCCTGGAGATGCCATTGGAAAGGGAGAGGTATTTTACTATTTATTTGTAAAACGTTGATTTCGTTTGAGCATTTGAACTAATATTTTAATTTTTTTTCATACTAGATTGAAGTGTTGCAATTTGCTGAGCCTTATCTTCCACTGAAATCCATTTGTTTTAAGGGTTTGTAAATTTTTTTGGCGTCCTGCATTTATAACTTCAATGCTTCTTATCTAATTTCGATTCTGTGTGCATATGCTTCAACTTCATAGCATTTCTAGTTTAAAAAGCAGTTTGTTGCTCGCTCATATTGTTGTTTTGTAACCCATATTAGTCTTTTTGAGTTTTCCATTTTAGTATATAAGTAATGTATTCTATTGATGAAAAGTTGTTCAGAATTTTGCTTCTGGAACCAGCTATATATAATTGCTAATTTATATATATGGAAGCGTTCCTGCGCATGCGAAGCCATTCTGTTCAGGAGGTCGTCACGAATATGAACGTTGAAATCACAGTTAATACGCGAGTGGAAACAGCTATAAAGATGAGTGCAGATTGACGAATATCATGATCCACGATAAGAAGCATCATAAAGTAATCCTGATCGAGCTTGGCATCACTAGTCAAAACAGGTCGACAGCAGTCGGGATCGTGAAAATATGATTTACTGGCATATAAATTCAGAGATGAAATCCAGGACAAAATAGTTTCGTATGTGATGACTTGAGAGGTCGTAACGAACTTTCATAAATACTGCGCTAAGGGGATCAATATGTCTGATCACGTTGAGGAATATATCCAATCGATAGTGCTCAAGAAGGCGGTGAAAGCATCTCATGCAGTGACTGCTACTGATTTCACGTAAATTAAGTAAAAGAGATCAGCACGACAAATTTGAGTGTGGGACAAGTACAGCCAGAATGCCGGAATACGATTTAGTCGTAGCATCAATAGAGCAGAAAAGAAGACTAACCTCATTTTTTTAAATATATATATAATATCCAATGAATATAAGTATAGCTCTTGTTTTATCTAGCCTTAAAAAGTATTGAGATTTCGACTGTGTACAGCTTCTGAAGCTAATCTTAGTGAAGTCTTTAAATTAAATTTTAATGACAGAATGCGTTTCATAATCGTTATTGCTGAAATAGAATTCTAATACTTTGATAAATTCTGGTAGTATATTCTAGTTTTCAGCTTTTCACTACGAATTTCGTTTTTTGGATCACATGATATTATAAATTTATAGTACAGTGAAAAGAGGAAATGGAAAGAAGATATTTGGAGAGAATCACTTTCAGATTCGTAACAAAGGCGAAGTAGGAGGGTTTATTGCACATCACTGCTTGGATAGTGAGGTGGGCGAAGATGTTCAGAAACCAGTGTCTGCATTTCCGTGCCACAGTAGTGGTGGCAACCAGGTTACATAATTGCAACATTAAATGATTTGGTCAAGTAAATCAACTATTCCGGCGATCCATAAAATGCACGTTTCTGTAAAAAGGGCACTTTGCACATTTTGTAGCCAAACTTTCAGTGTCGTGAAAAATTTACACTGAGTTTTGATATTACTTTGGATTACTTGATTTTCGGCAACTGGCATGCTAGTATGTGGCTACAATTGTTTGTTTCAGAAATATTGCCCACGTAGTGTTTACGGGATTCTGCGCATGTTCTTGTAGTTTTTTCGTACGTAACATAAAATACGCCTTCAGTTCTGCGGTTGTGGTTCTTGTTGCTTGCAGCTTCTGTCCTTTTTATAATTGCGTGTTTAATATTGCAGTTATTCATTCTGTCCATGTCCATATTTTCTATGTATTATAATCACCTCAGCAGTGCTTTTTTGATTCATTTCTCTTGTTAAAAGAAACAACAGTTGAATTTAAATTGTTTCATGTTCTCTTTAAGTTACATTAAATCTTTTCTATATGTGTGTACGTAGTTCATTTTTTTCGTCAGCGACTAACATAAGATTCTATAGATTCGCAATAAAGGAGGTGGATCGAAGAATTGTTTAGATTGGTCTGCACATGGGAAGAAAAAGCCATCTATTGTGGGTCTGTACTGGTGTCATAAAATGGGTGGTAATCAGGTATCGTTCTCAGTTTTGCTATACTTTTTAGTTGTATTGTCACTTATTACATTTGTTCTATGTAGAGAAATTTCTTCATGCTTTTGTTACGTGAGTTCATTATTGCCTGTGATGAATTCATTCTTTACTTCAGTTAGTATCAGAATTGGATCATTTATTCATTTTCTTTAATATATGTTCGAATTTCATTTTCTAATTTTTCTCACTCAACTTTTATCAGAAAAACATTTCAATGGCAGGATTCAGATATAGCTTCATCTAGATCATAAGTGCATCAGAGAATCCAAACAATTTATAAGATAGAAACTTTTTTGTTTTTATTATACTTAATTCTTATATTACCTTTGCGCTAGCTTCATTTATCATTCGTTTCTATTCCTTTCAGCATCATTTGTATCAATTTAAAATGAAATTTAATTATTTCTGTTATGGATCTTCTCAGTTATCTTTCCTCTATTATGAATGCTGCAAGCACAAAAATCTACCTGCTACTTAATTCTTTGAAACAAGTTTAAATATAGTCGTAAATGTTACTTATATGAAATTTAGTCATGAGTAGCCGTCATCCTTTTGCGCAGATTCCTGAGTGTGTTCGTAGAAATGCATATTTATTTTGTACGGAGTTTCTTAAACTATGATTTCAGTTTTGGATGCTAAGTAAAAACGGTGAAATACGGAGAGATGAATCTTGTGTTGACTATGCTGGTACAAATGTTATGATTTATCCATGTCATGGAATGAAGGGTAATCAGGAATGGAGATATTTTCCCAATGTAAGTCTGATCTTTTACTTGCTGATCTTAATGTAGAATGATTATTAGAATTTTAGTAATCATTCATCCATAGTTAATCTTTAAAATTCCAAGAATCAGAAAATTTTTTTTGCTTTTTCAATTAATCATATTGATTTCTTTGGTTTTTTGAATAAAATGTATAAAGGTTTTCGTGTATAGATCGGTCGAATTCATCATATTGTCTCGGAAAAATGTTTGGAAATGTCGAAAGACGGTGCATCATTGTTAATGAGCTCGTGTGATCAAACAAATCCTTATCAGCAGTGGTTGGTCCAGCACTTCAATGAAACGTTAGCTGGTCATTATAAACTACTGTAGATTTACATGGCAACCTGTTGTGAAATCAAGGTTCTATAAACATTTTAGTTCATATCAGTAAATAATAGGATTTATATTTGGTTTATATTTAGTCAAGGTTAGGTAAAAATTGAAATTGTCGTAGACAAGGCGAAAAAGTTATAATATCTTTAGCTTTATTACTGTGTGTTTTAATCTGTTCTCGGGTGATCGGGGGTATTTACCGGTGTTTCATTGTTTTGCGAAAGCAAAATAAATAAATTGTTTTCATTAAAAAACGCAAGTCTGATTTGTGTTATGTATCATTGTTTTATAAACCATTGAGGTTATAATTATGTTTCACATCATTTTACTTTCATTTTTTCAATAGAGAATTGTTCTCATTTCACTTCTGTTATTGTTTCGGGAAAAACTTGTGTGCGATTAACTATTCCATTATATCATTGTGCTTTCTCATTCATCTTGGAATTTATATCTCATTCCTTAATTTTTTTAAAATGATTTACCGGTGCTGAGGAACCTGTGTATTTCTGTATCTCTTTTTTCAAGTACATATTTTATTCTGAATAATAGTATGACTTTCCAGTGGTCCCTTTTTTTCTAATTTCAAACTCTTAACGTGTTTCGCCCATTAATAACTTAAACTCAGATGCAAAGTCAAAAATTCCTCAAATATTTTGGGCATCAATTAATTTTTGGAAAATTTATGTGCTTTTGGTTTGATTTTTCTTCTTTGTATCTGATAAGATTTTATGAGGATGAAAAGATTTTGCTTTCGTGACGGTTCGTGCATTAGTATGTCATATCATACAACCGGCATTCAAAAGTGCTCGCCTTACTCATCTGTGATATTCCAGTCTTATTGTTATAATCACTTATCTATTCTATCGGCTCTTTCACTTTCGTTGCATCATTTGTGTTATTTATAAGCATTTACATTCTAATTTATTTTTATTTTCATGCGCAACTAGCTATAGAATTAGTACAAAAAGATCATCTTCTTTTATCTAAATCTGTGTAAATATTTTCGGAAACAAAATTTTTCGAAGATTTGCTTCGGACATGATGTAAAAAAGTGGAAATTCAGATTCAAGATATGCTAATTAACCACTCATTTTCTGCGCCTGTCATTGCCGACTAGAAAACTGAGGCAAACTGTGTCGCAGATTTTTATTTGGTTTTCATTTGACGGCGCACTTTGTTGTATTTCTGTGATCATCTTCAAGTCATTTTAACAGCAGTTATGAACCTATATCGAACTCTTTTAGGCTCCTACAAATTCAGAAATGTTTGAAATTCTCAACTGATAACAGATTTCTTCTTTTAAGATCATCAAATATTTATTACTGCAGTCAGTTGACTATGTTTTGTACTGCGCTTTCTTCAAGGGATTTTAAAATTATGAAGCATTTTCCATAAATTTTCTTACTTTTAAAAACACAGACTTATTTTGAATTTATCAGAAATTCGGAAAGATTATCTATATATAGTCATGTATTGCTTGGTGTTATTTGACTTGATTTGATGTTTTCACTTATTTGTTCTTGTACCATTTGATTTTACAATTATCGTTATTATTCGTGCCTTTTTTTGTTTGAAAATTTTTTGGGTAAGTAAAGATTTGGAAGGAAAATATTGAACAACAATATGAGGATCATAGTAAGGACTGTTCTGCTGGGTTTATTTTTTTTATTGCAGGTGAGTTCATATTCTTATCATTTTCAAGTTTTTGATAATTGCATGGGGTTAAAGATATGGATTATGGTTTTTATCGATCGTTGGTTTGTGGTGCTGCGGCAGGCTTTGCCGTTGACATGACTCTTTACCCGCTGGATACAGTAAAAACAAGACTTCAGAGTGCTCAGGTTAGGCCCAGTATGATATGAAACTGATGTATTGTAGCTCCTGTAAAAAGGTTGTGAGCTCCTCCATCCCACTAAAATAACTAGTCAAGTTTATACAGGGCACTCTTTTTTAGAAGTCAAATAAAATAACATAAAAGGAATGCAGCATGCCATTACTATAAAGACTAGTTGAATTTAGTAGGATGTACTGTGATTTACCCCACATATTTGTTAAGGAGAAATTTTTGGAACAGATAACAGCATGGAAAGATCAATCCATGTATTCTCTTCTTTGTTATCAAAAGTTAGAGGAGTGAATACTCACTAAGATGGCAGTGTCATTTATTGCAGGGCTTCAGTGCTGCAGGTGGTCTACGAAATGTGTATCGTGGGATGGGTTCGGTTGCTGTTGGTTCTGCACCCGGAGCTGCACTGTTTTTTTGCAGTTATAATTTCTTAAAGCAAGCAGCTAATAAAGAAAGCGAGTAAATAATAATTAAAATGTCGATGTATCATTTCATTTTTCCTGATGACAATTCATGGAGTGAAATTTTGTATAGACCTAATGAAATAATTATAGCAGTTGCTGTAAATGCATGTGCTGCCAGTTTTTCGGAAATCGTGGCATGTGTCGTACGGGTACCTACTGAACTGATAAAACAACGGGCGCAAGCAAGACAAGTGCATAATATCAGCACTATATGCCGGAAGATTTACAGTCAAAATGGTAAAATATAATCATGCAAGTTGTTTAATGACGCTTCATTGAAATTACAGTTAATACATGAACGGTACTACCATCTTTAGTTTTTTTTGCTTAGCTGTTGTAATATTGACTGTATTTGATTCTAGCTGAAAGTCTCAGAACTAGAAATGTGCCAGTAATCTCTTTTTCCGCTGTGAATCTAGTTTCCTGATCAATGTTTTCTTATGATGCAACTACAAAGACTTTTAGGACTTCGTGGATTCTATCAAGGTTTCTTTAGCACCGTATCCCGTGAAATTCCATTTTCATTTATTGAGTTCCCTTTATGGGAACTTTTGAAACAATTGGTAACGAGGTTAGTTCCAAACTTCTTTATCGCCATTACGTTTTGTTAGTCATAATGTTGCTTGTAGCGACTTCGTTAGCACTGCTCGTACAGATTTAACAAAGCATAACCAGAGTTCACGATATATGTAGTAAAAATTCTCAAAACGAAGCATGAAGCTTGATTTATCTTCAGTAAGTAGGGTTTCTGTTGATTGTATCTTAAATTTTACGGGCAAAAAGATCTTTTCTTCTGGATATGCTAAATTTCTACAGAGTTCGAAAGAAGCACAGCACAACACCACTTGAATCTGCAGCATGTGGTAGTGCCGCAGGAAGTGTTGCCGCAGCTATAACGACACCTCTGGATGTGGTGAAAACACAAATAATGTTAGACGATAGTACCTCACGGGTAAGTACATCATCAACAATGGCAAGAATTTGGAGAAATTCTGGATATCGAGGGCTCTTTGCTGGTCTCATTCCTCGTTCAGTCTGGATGGGCATTGGAGGCTTCGTTTTTTTTGGTGCCTATGAAGCAACCACATTACTTACTGAAAACATACTTTCGCAGCCTTAATTACATTGTTACTTACTTTGTAGTGTACTTATGGAAATGATATATATTTGCTTGCAAAACACAGTAAATACCGATTCAGAAAGTCAAATAATGCGCTGGGTAGAAAGAATTTACAGAGCAGAAAAAAAAAGTTTAATTACAGTGGAAATAACATTTCTTAATGTAGAGATTAATTACACGTACATAAGTTTAACCGGAATCGTTTATATAACTCCCACTACTTGTTTAGATCAATCATCGTGCCACAGAAGTCATCTTCATCCACAAAATCAACCAATATCACATTAATATTGGATCGATAACGATGTCCATTCTAAAAAATTCGATATTTCTTTAAGTCGTAAACAAAGAACTACAAGCATATATTAGTTTTAAAAAGATATTGGAGTAGTAATAATGAAGTCTTGGTGAAATAACGTGATTTTCAGCACAACAACTCTAAGAAATTGGTTTTTACTGACTGCGGAAATTTGCAACTGTGTTAATTCCAAATTAAGAATTCACTATAACTTGAAATGTATTCAAAAGGAAAAGATTTCGAAGGAATAACCCGTCTTAGCCAATCAACTAATTCTCTAGTGGCACGTCGTCCGAATCTCGCCTCGAACGTTCCGGTTGGCTGACGAATGATTGAATTTACAGTCAATGTCACAATTGCTTGGCATACCTTAAGATTTCAACTCGAAATGTTTAAGGAATAGGATTTTTCAAGCTGAAGGTTCGTGCAATTTAAAATAAATCAGGAGTAAGAGTTGTTTGGAAAATTTTGTCGCTATTTTATGTTTATAATGCCTTTATATATTCATTCGTATTCTACTCCGTCATAATCAATCACTGATTGGTACTGAAATTAAATATTTCGGAGCATTCACTTACCTGGAAACCATTTTCGAGTACCCTCGACTGTATAATCTGTGCTACTTCATCAACCATACGCTTAGCATCATCTGTTTTAGGCCAAGGACTTTTAATAAATTGTCGAGTCCATACATGATTCGGTAATTTGATGGTCTCAGAAGGACCAGCATGTCCATTGATATCACTTGTTCTCGTGGGTGGTAGTGATGGTTGGTAAAAGATGATCACCTGAAGTGTTGAAAGTGAGATTTCAGACTGAAAGCTTCTAATCTTGCCTTAATGTCACTAATCTTCCAGAAGAAATATATTTTTAACCTGTATGATAAAATAAGTCAAGTAAAATATATTCACACATTCAAGAAATATTTCACGAACCCTTCCATCAGAACTCCAGATCTTATTCAGTGTGTAGCTCATAGCTGTTCTCAATGACGTAGGTCGACTGATTAACCGGTCACCAAACAAATTACTGATCATATCCAGTAGTTTGCTGTGTTGTTGTTCCCGAAATTCATAAAAGTGATTGATGTCAACTAGTACTACTTCTTTCGGATGCAATGATAAAAATTCATCTACTCGTCTGAATAGATCTACAATGAGACTTACAATTGATATAAATCAGGCGAAGATATTACTAAGTATATGTTTAATAAAGGAATGATGTGAGGAAAAGTGATTGTCATAAATAACTGGCTAAATTAATTGAAGCGAAAAGAATTGACCAACATGACATGAAAAAGTAAATGAAATTGATCTCAAAAATGCCATTAACAATAACTAAAACTAAAGTTTTGCAATATCCATTAACATTTTATCAATGACGAACAGATGCTGTTTAGGGAATATATTCGTTTCAATTTATCAAATTTAAGTATTATACTAATGAAAAAATTCCTTCTCAGCAAGTAAAAACAGTCTACCTCTGACTTCCATAGATCTCAATCCATTCACAACATAAAAACTTTCATTTATGTAAGCCACCTTAACATCAAGAAAGCGAACACCATTTTCAAGCTGAAGTTTTAAATATATTTCTCAAATACACTCATTCTCAATTTGAGATTGGCGTATGGGACCTTTTTTATCATATAATAATGATGATTTGAAACATTTATAACATTAAAATTTAATTAGATGTAAATTAATAGGAAAAAATGGTTAATCGACTGGTACCTGTTCTCTAATTGACATTGTTTGCACCTTGGACCAGTTGTACACTGCTTTGCGAATCATATCATTTGAATTGAGTACTCGCACACACCATGCCTGGTCAGGTGTTATCTCACCATCTTCTTTTAAACTACATGTACCGCTTAGATGAGAACCTGAAATCAAGTGAGCCATCTAAAACTAAAGCAGTGAGAGTTGATAATCATACAAGGGAAATATTCACGACAGATTTCACTGATGTTTTGAAAAGAGATACCACTCTCAAAACTGACTTAATAAAGTTTAGGCATGGTTACATTGCACGAGGTGAACTCACTTAATTTCACCTGGAATTGCAAGCGTCATTAACGGTTTATCTCGTGCTGCAACTGGCAATTCTGACATCCAATTAGCCATCTTAATTGCTTATAGATAGATTGTTTTCAGAATCACCTGCAACACTTTAACTCAACACTCCTTGCATTACGCATTAAGACCTAACCACACATCCACATAAACATCATTATATTGAGATTCACATCGATTCAATAAAATCTTTGAGAAGTAGCAAACTTTGACTCTGAATGCCTTCTTTCAACTTCAACATCAAATATAAATATTTGTCAACTCGAAAAAAAAAAACATCATGTTAACATGCAGATCGATTGGACAGAATTTTCAGGCAATTTACCATGTCTAACATTAAGCTTGCAATACAAGCACAATATCCCGTTAACTTTGACCTCTGCACAAGAAGCACTTGCAGTTGCTCTTTTGACCCTCAAACTTTGACTAGTAAGAGAGTGCCAATGTTAAAGGAATTTTAAAAAAGGTGAATAGGTTAAAAGCATCCAGAAAGTGTGCTCTTGTTTGCTGTATGCGACCACGAATGAATCAATAATACTAGTGGGCGAGAGTAAAGCAGCTAGAGAGTGTGACTAAGAGGTACCGAAACGCACCAAAACAACAACACATCACATCCGATCACTGCACTCGCTTCTCCGTGCACATTTGCATCTGCTCAGTGTGATTGATAGTGTGCTCTGCTTTATTTGTTTATGCGCAAGAAATCATCGCTGTGAAATGTGTCAACAAGTTACGTGAGAAAAACGTCAACTTCTTTGAAAACAAAGTTTGTCGTTTATCAATTCATTTTCAAAATTATGCATAGTACAAGCTTAGACGTAAAATTCACTGTGATATGAGCCAAATTTCTTTCTTATCGCATACAGAAATAATTACTATAATTCTACTATCTACAAAAATATATTGTCTGCTTTTGTTTGCATTTTTCATCTTTCTTTACACGCATGCATGGATTTCTGTGAACACTTACTTCTATGAACAATACTCGTAATTTACGGAAAGTGATAAAAGTAGCCAAGAAAAGTGATTCATGAAAAGCTTCAAGCGATTCGCACATTAATCAGTGCTCAAAAATTATTTGACTACTACTGCTTTTTCTGTAATTATTGTACAAAAGTATGAACAGTGATCGAGAATAGGCTGAAGAAAATGTGCAAAATGGACAAAAAAGTCTCAAGGTCAAAGGGCAAAACAGCATTTTTTGGTTGATATATTTATGGTTGATTTGATGTGGCACAATGATGTCACTCTCAATGTAGTACCCTTATTGCACATAAAAAAGCAAGTGAACGGAAATCACGGAATTTAAAAGGATGAAAATAAAAGAAGGAATGATGGAAATGAATACTCAAGAAAAAATCTAGATTACGTTCATTGTCTAGAAACTAGTTAATCACTTTGTAGACAATAAATAGTAATTCATTGTTTGAATCACTTTCTTAGATCACTAATACTGTGATCTTTCATACCAGATTACAGCATCAATCTTTATTGAGAATGCGATGACCAGACCAGTTCTACTTTTTATTGAGAATTTTTGACGAATAAAGTAGTGAGTGGCATGTTCACAATTTTTTTTCGATACATAATTGAATTAATAGATTTGAATTTATTTATAAAAGCCAAAAAATAAAAGTCTGCTCACGTTTTGAGGGATTTACAATTGTGAATGAAGAAGATTTATAATTCCAACATAATCAAATTTTGCAAAGAGTGTATTATTTATGTATCGCAATTATTGAAATAATGATAATTCATAAGTTTCAAGTTATGAAGGATTGATATGATTAGATGCTGTCATATTGTTAACGTCGATGTGTGATTAAAGAAAACGTGATAGCATTCGTTATATCCGATTAATTATCAAACAGCAATTTTTAGCCGTGAACAGACGTTTTCCAAATCTCTAAAAAATGAAACATTCACTTGTGGATCAAAATGAATCAGTATCAATATATTAATAGATTATTATTTAATTATTAAAGTATATTATACATATGAATTAACATATTTACTATATTATGAAGTATTTTAATGAAAAATATACTTCAAACCAGATGTTACAGCGCAGTGACAGATAGCTTGCATAGCAGCTGTATTAAAGTTATTAGAAATTGCGCACTGCTTAATCTTCTTGATTAACACCGCATCCTGTGGGAGATTAAGGCCACAACTAAAGCTTTATCAGTGATAAGAATAGCTTTGCTTTTGGTTTTGCTTAGTGCACAAAAAAGTAAGTTATTTGATTGTGTAAATGAAAAAATTCTTTTTATGAATACTAATAAGAATAGTCAAAAATTCCAAATCTTGCTCAAATATCAGTCTAACTTTTTACTGAATATGCTAATGCTAGAGAGAAAAGAAACTTTTTTCGATTAGGACATTGTGTGTTTGAATGTTCTACGCAATTTTTGACACACCGCAAGAATTGCTGACTAGCAGTTATGAGGGGTTGTGCTCGAGATGCCATGTCTGTAACACAACTTTTTTAATATAATTAATAATTTGGATTAATTATATTACGAAAAATGATTAATATTAACATGAATAATTAACAAGTATGCAATATATATTTTAAGTTTATTTTGCTTGTATTATTTATATTTGTACAAAATTAAGCAAAGTAATGCTAAATGCGTAATGGTTGTTTTGAACGGATTTTACAGATTTAAAAGAAAGGAATAAAATTAAAAGTTGAACCTCCGAGGTCATTTTTGAATTGATTTGCTGCAGTGATAAAGATTGATTCCAAATACCTTTTCTCAGTGGTATGACCTGAGTTCATGGCGCAACTACGAAAATATTATTACATATTTTTTAAACGATCAAATAATCTAGAAACTCTGATAATTTATTTTCAATGAATTGATAATCAGATAAAAGAATTTTAATTAATTAAAAGACTTAATGAATGAAATTTTAATGATTATTATGAATATCAGCAATAATACAAAGTTTTTTACAAGCCATAGAAAGTATTTTCGGAGCAGTTAATTGTTTTCACAATTTGTGGTTCGAATTTCAGAATGCATGTTCTCAAGATTTGAAAATTTCTTTTCATCGTTCGCGTTTGCTTCTGTAAACAGCAACTTACAGTCTATTTGTCATGTTCTTTAGGTTAATATTTTGGTATTAATATTTAACCATTTCTATAAATTTTCAAAATCGTAACATTATATTATTGCTTTATTATAATTATTTGTTAGTACGAGAAAAAATATGAAAAGTTTTCTACTGGAGTCGTTTATACTTACAGTACTCACTTCTAAAATATCAGTTTTAATAAACTTTTTTTTACTTTCTATTTTCAAAATTTAAATTAGTTAATTTAGTAATCTCGCTAAAATGCTTATAATAGTACGAACTATAATATGTTAGTGTTCGCCATTTTCTATTCATTATAATATTTTAAAAAAAATACAGTACTTGGCATTTGTCAACACATGGCTGTAGTGATCGTCCCAATGCTTCACGACATGGTGCAATTTCATTACACGTGCAATGAGGGATTAGCTCACTTTTTGCTATCGTTTCAAAAATTACAGTCAAAATCACTACTATATATTGTCCCTTCATAATAATTGTTTAACTGTCTGGGCAGATAAGATGATTTTAACAACAGAACTTCTATAAAATTCTGTAAAAATATCGTATTAAAGCAATAATAATAATTATTATTATTATTATAATTAATAGTTATTAATAATTAATAATAATAATAATAATAATAAAACAATATTGACAGTAAATACTAATAATGATTAATAATAATAATGATAATAATGTAAATAATAACAATGAATAATGGTAATTGAATGTGATACGCGTTATAAACGATAGATAATCCACGTTTAATAAACATGTATATCTTAGCTTATAAATTATCAAAGATTATCGTAAGTAATCTGTATTTTTGTACAAGTTTTTACAATATACAAATTAATCCATTAATCTGTTTTATCTAGCAAAATATAAATTTTTCAAGCAAGTAATTTAAAGAGTGATACTAAGCTATGCAGTAGATAATCCAATTTGTGTGGTATTAGTTTTTGTAATTCTGTAAAACAAAGTAAAAGTACTGAAAAATAAATTTTCAAATAGAACTTTCAAACTTATTTTCCTTTTCAAATAATACCATTAACAGAATGACGATAATGTCGTCCTTACCGTTATATTAATAGTTCCTTACTTTCATGTACATTGCACAGTACTAAAAGTTTATATTATTAGCAAGCAGAAAGTAATACTCCAATTAAAATTTAATTTTGAGACATTTTAAAATGGATTTGCGACTTAAATTGCCGCGAACGAGAAGAAGTAAAGTAAGAAAAATAATTGAGCACTGCGAAAAATAAATTATGTACATAGTTTTTTTTTTCATATCAAAGTAAGAGGTAATTCATTGAATACCTAAAGAAATAACTTTACTTTCTGTACTTTAGCAGAGAAGAAGTTATTAAGTAAGTTAAGCTGGAACTTTGCTAAGGAAAACTTTTTTTGCATGCAAAATAATTTTTACTTTTAATTTAATTATAAAAACAATTAGTTAATCTTACTCAGTGCGTTTTCAATGCAATTCACTGATTATAGATAAATCCCAAACAGCTATTTCAAATAATAACAGTAATAAATAATAATAATAAATAATAATAATTATTATTATTATCATTATTATTATAATTCTGTATAAATATCATATTATGAGCGAATATTTGAGAATAGATTAAAAGTTGTACGTTAGGATAGGTAATTATTTTAATGCAGTCATTTATGCATTATGCATGCCAAATTGTAAAAAGGAATAAATAATATAATAATTAAAATAGTTTGAAATTTATTATTGAAATGAATGAAATAGAATTTGGTTGTTAGATTTTAACGAGTGAGATGAATAAAACCAAGATAGTGTATTTTATTTAAAGAAAAATGCATTTTATAGCGAAATTTTTTTGCGATATGAAAAGATTTTGTCAATGAAAACAAATGATTTCCACTGAGAGACGACGCATTAATTGAATAAAATTGAGAAAATATGACAACGAAATGACCTTCAGCATTTTCTTTAGAAAAATTTTTTTTGCATATTACTCTAATTAAAATTTATTTATTTTTTGATTAAAATTATTTTTTATCATTTTTATAAAGTAAACTTATTTGTACAAACACTCGTAATTACTTACTTTCCATTTTATACTTCTTTAAATAAAATTGTCATTTTTTTTTTGCGTGAAAATTACTCTTAAACATTACTTCTGGCCATCTCTCTCTATCAATCACTACTACATCATTGTTATTTTTTATAGAAAATTATTTTAAACATTTGCTTTACTTATTTTGTGCAAAAAGAAATTACTTCAAAACACTTGCCTCATTTATTACTTTTCTAACAAATACAAAAGCAAGCATTTACAGTCTTTTCAACTCTACCATTCAACTAAAATTAATCACCTCTATTCTCTGAAAATGACAATTTTCAAAAAGTACACATGCAAACAAGTTATTTTTCAAAGTCGCAAAAAAGGCAAAAATTTATTATTACTACGCAGTTATGTTTGAAAACTGTATACCATAATGCAAGATAGACAACACTTTAAGTTATGACCGCAAAAATAAATTTGTATTACAAATTATTACGCCATATTTAATCATACTACTAATTTCATGTTCAAAATTTATCAAAAAATTGTAAAAGTACCATTTTTTTTATTTTTTCATTTTTTTATTTTTTCATTTTTTTTATTTTTTCATATTTAATATCGTATTTTTTGTCGAGTATACAAAATTTATTAAATATTTCACAAAAGTTCAAAAATTAATTCTTTTAGCGAACAATTAAATTTGTTCTTAATTCTGCTACTCTTCTGGAA
>UYYF01004490.1:0-11262 GCA_900618365.1 Thelazia callipaeda
TCTATAAAAAAAAAAAGAAAAATGAATAAAGTGGCATTAGGCTATTAGACTTTTATAAATGTATTTTTATAAATAACACAAGCTATTTGGAAATTTTTAAGATAATAATAAAAATTAATAAGAATTTCTTTCAGACTGATAAATGACTGATAAACAGTTCTATGCGAACATAGTTAACTGTAAGCACATTTTTAGACTACAAAATATTTTACATAAATACTCAATATAAATAATAAATAGTTGCATTTCAGGCATATCAGAAATAACTTAAATTAGTACACGATGTATTAGAGATTTGAATGAGAGACAGAAGTTCATGCAAGCACAGAATGATTAAAAACAACAGTGAAGGATTTTACGGCACTGTTTGAAAAACGAAATTTCGATCTTTAATTGCAATTACAACCAAGAAAATTCCTAGATTTAAAAATGGGAAAAAAGTAATCATCTATCCATTTTACAGAAATTTTAAAACAAATTACATCAAATAAAAGACTTTTTTCATTTTCTGTGCACAAAAAGCTACTCTGAGATAAACATAGGCATACTTTCCTGACTATTACTTACTTATCTCATATTTATTTTTTCAATATATGAAATATTTTCAAAAAATCCGTTAAAAAACTATAAAACTGCTTGAAGAGTTCTTAACGCAATAAAAAAATTTTGTGTAAATGCATTGTAGACTTGTATTATAGCACAAAAGATCAAACAAAAAATAAGATATAAAAATATAAAAAATAGAAAAAACAAATAGCATACTACTAACTGTAAGCTAAATGAAAGCGCCCTTAAAAGTTAACTAAGACAAAAAGCAGAAAAGATAAGCAATTCTTTTTTTGTTTTTGATTCTATTAAACTGTTTTTGTAATTTTTAAAAGAAAAACAGATAAAGCAATAAAGCATTTAAAAAACAGTATGGAAAGCTATAGACAATAGTAACGAGCAGTAGAACATTTCATGACTTGCCTATATATACATATATATATGTATATATGCATGCAAATATCTATCTGCCTTCAGAATTGAGAGAAATAATGATTGGGTAAAGAGTGACTGGACGGGGCGAAATAAATTCAAACTATTATGTCGTTGGAAAATTTACACAACAGTTAGTTCAGCTTTACTATCATTACTTTCTATTTGTATATACCTGAAAGTCATTAAATATTAAAAAATGATAAAAAACAAAGTTAGCGATAAATTACAGATAAATTCAGGGATAAAAGTGTATGAAATTGTTTTTTACATCTGAAATTGATGAATCATTCATTCTCAACTTATACTTTTGTTATTTACGCTTATTTCTGTTCCATAGCTAATATTTTTGTTATTTGAACTGTATCTGATTAATTAACTAGCTAAAAATAACTGTCTATGTGTAATCTCTCAGACTATCAAACGTTTTATTTGTACGAAAAACAATCTAATACTGAATGCTTTTACCTACTTCTATGTTCTTTTTCCCTTTACATTATTTTATTTCATTTTTGCTTATTACAATAAAACTTACGCTAATTGTATATTATATATGCTGTGGTAGAAGCAAATTCAATTATATTTATTTCATACAGACTACAAAGTAAACTGAATTATTCTTACTCCACTGTAATACAGATACACATTCATTATTGACATTAATTATTATGAGCATAATCAATCATTGATATAGTAACGCTTATTCGAATATTTTCTCTCAAGAGCCTGTAAAAAGCAAATTGTAGTCCCACAATTAACAATTAATTAGCGACGACATTGCACAAGCATCACCACTTAAAGAGGAAGAATATTCACTAAGATAAATATTTTAGATGCACTAGAATTGTTTCAGTTAGCTGTCGCATAAATGATAAATTTATTGCTGATGACGATAGTTAATTAATGAATGAATTTCAGCACTGGCAATTAAGCTAGATGATACAGTTAGCAACAGATGTTATTTACGTGAAGTCTCAGCTGATTTTGTATTACTTTATCAAGTAGAGAAAAATGATGCTTTTAAGAGAGTACAAATCTGTTTAAAACAGTTAAGCTGAACTCACACCAGAATGAGTAAAACGGAAAGTTAAGGAATGTATCAAATTTTGCAAACACATTTTATTTTTCACTGACAAATGTCAAGAGTGTCAAGTATTGCAAATTTTTACTTTAGACCAGAAAAATGACAATCCCTCTGGATGGCAAACAATAAAAGTAACTAGAAGATCAAAATATCTTTTCATCATTCATCATGAAGAAAACTTTTACTTATTAAGCTGACCAGTTTTAATACAAACTTGAAAAGCCGAGATCTTGGATGTATATCTACAAAAATGTTACATTCCGTATTTTGTTTACTTATTTGGGAAAGCACTCAATAACAAAGATAAAAAATGGGATTGAATGGCAAAGAGGCATAAAGGAATTTTTCTCATAATGGCATTTTCGATTTGATTCGACATTTTTGAAGTGTTGCACGATATATAAACTGCTGCCGTGAAAGTTGACGCACTTCTTTTAAATAATTTGCCAAACTAATACGGCCACGAGTAAGTGACTGACCGAGGAAATAAATGGCATCATCAATAGCACAATCATGAACGTAACAGCGCAGTAACTGTAATGAACACGATAATTCAAAACTGTGAAAAAGTTTATTCATTTCTTTAAAATGAGTTGGTAAATTAAAGAAGTACTAAAACTATATGAAAAGCATGACCAAAATCTCCTTAAATCCAAAACTCCTATTCATCACGATAAATAATTAATTATAATGCTGGACAGACTAATTCTGAAAGTGGACTGTTGGAAAATTGAAAACCGTAACGTTTTAAGTAGATGTCGCAATTTCAAAGAGCTGAATGAATGTATTATATTTATCTTATTATATGCAAGTAACTATGAGAAGATGAGACATTGTGAAAGAGGGAGGTAATTTTACCTGTTTATGCAAAGGTGTACAAGCATCAATCACTTGGTCGATTTCTATATTTTTATCAGAAGAAGACATTGAAAGGAGAGAGCTGATTTCGTCTTTCTTCTTCTGAAACTCCGACTGACTTTATTAATTAAATAATAAATAAAAAAGGATGAATTTATTGAATTGTTCAGTAAGATAAAAATTTGCATCACTAAGACCTTATAGATAACCAGAATATCTTCCATATTCTTCTGTTTTTGTGCCAAATCATCCACAATTTGTCTGAGTTTTTTCTGACCGAGTCGTAAATCTAAATGCGTTTGTCTTATGGATGCTAATTCTGCATGTGTAGTTCCTATAAATAAAACAGCAGTAAATGGACAGAAAACATTTCAATTTTTAATACAAATGGAAAAAGTAAATATGAAAGCAAAAAATCTTGCTGCTTAAATTGTCAAATGGATGCTTCAAACTAAATTTTCCAATTTTCATCATCACATTCTTTATATTCAGAAAACAACAGTGGTACGCAAACCTAATTTCTCATGAAGTCGCTGCCTGATTTTGTGTTCAACCGCACTCATCACCGATGCTTTCAAATGGTCTAATTGAACAACACCACTACCACTTCCAAGTGGTGTAGATGAGTAATAATTAAAATGAGATGCAGTCGGATATGATGGCATACCGGACGGAATGGAAGTAGGATAGGGGGTATAGCTAACAGACTGTGCTGTCGTGGAGCCACTGCTTGGTGCATGAGTAGTAATGCTGGATTTCGCAAAGACAGGACAAGATTCTTGAAAACACATTGCCATAACCTTCAAAAAATTCACGTGAATCTTCGAATATTATCTTTTATTTAAGAATTAACAGAATGTTGTCACCTGCAATAAGCCCGATAAATCATATCCTGGAAAAGACCAATCGCTAAGATATGGTAAATAGATACGCCCTTGTTTGTCGACTGTTTTTGATTCTTTCAACATCATATTTTGCGTTGGGCAAACATAACATACTGGCGCATAATAAGGATGGGTATCCCATAAATATAGAGCTACAGGTATGTTGTAAGTATTACCCTAAAATTTTATTTGAAATGCTCAAAGAAATTTCTATAATAAAATAGTTGCATCATTTTAGTTGAAGAATCTTTTGAAAACTGAAAGCAATTTTTAAAGATTAGAGAAAATTTTTAAATGATGTTAACCTTGTAGAGAACGGGTATAGTGCCTTTTAAGCGAAACGCGAGTGCACGTAGATTATCCGGATAAATGAAATATTCCACATCTGGCGTAAGACCAGGAAAAGCGCTTAATGCCGATAAAATATCATTTTTCGCTGTATCCACATACTTTGCTTTAGCTTCATTCAGTAAAGCAATAATAGTCGATGACACATATGCACTCGTCATGCTATTATTAATCCTGCATTTATTGCCAAGAAAATTTAACTCAACTTAATATTTAAAAATAACTTATTTAAAAAAACTAAAAATCCAACGAGAAAGAAACGCATTAAAGAAACAAAAAGAAATAATTCAGAAGCAAAAGCACTTCAATTACTCCTAATCATTATAAGCCTACTTTATACACTATCACAACAAAAATATCCAAATCATATCATTAATGTTTAACTATAATGATTTATTGCGCTGAATCATGTTTGAATAAACAAAAAAGGCACCTACCTCAATCCAATCTTTTATTTTAATCCAACATAAAGAAAGAAAGAACAAACAAACAACTATCGTTACTATATCTTGACTACTAGTTTTTGCGAAAATTATTTCTTTTCAATACTCGACCTCTTATTGCTATTATTAATTACTCTCTAATAGACTGTTTAAAAAAAGATTGAAAAAAAACAAGCTTAATAATTGGCAACAATTATTACTAAACTACTGATTAAAGTACAAAATTAGTTGATTTACTCGAGTAACTTAGCTTTTTGATATTGTATGGTGAAAGCTTTTAATCAATAAAACTCATTTACACTACATTCTATAAAAATTTCAACAGAATCACGTCAGGATGACTATAATTTAAGCACGACAGCACTACGCAAAAAATAAATGACAGAATGCATCACAGAATGATTAACTGCCTTTGTTGATTTATAGCTTTTATTCGATCAATAGAAACATTTCAGAGCACAAAATGCAATTAATTTCAGAGAAACAGAACGATGGTGAAAGGAATGAATGCAAGACTGGCATTGCTAGTGATCTTTAATCCATTTACAGTACTAGTATAAAATAATCAAATTTCAACTTAAAATGTAAGCCAATGAAGAGAAGCAGGTAGTACAGTACATAGGCATAGATAGAGACTTCTATAGTTAGTCATGCTTTTGAGAAAACAAGACTCCATATGATCTCTCGAAT
This sequence comes from Thelazia callipaeda, assembly GCA_900618365.1. NCBI lineage: Eukaryota > Metazoa > Nematoda > Chromadorea > Rhabditida > Thelaziidae > Thelazia > Thelazia callipaeda. The sequence continues at coordinate 5,286 of UYYF01004490.1, forward strand.
TTCATTGTGTTTCTTCTCATCATATCACATCTGGTAACGTATCGAGTTGTTCTATTACTATAATATTAAGTCTCTATAAATTAGATTATGGTAATTTACAGTTGGTATGGATTTGCGTTATTTTTTGTGTTACAGTTAGTAACTTTAAAAAAATTAGAGTAATAAGGACGGTATTTTTTGAATACGAAATTATGTGTGATTGGTGAATGACTAACAAAAAAAATGTATATTAAACAAGAAATAGAAAATATGCAACAGAGAATAAGTTTTAATGATAAAAAAGAACTAGAAAAGTATATTGGTAATTGACTATATAAGAAATATCGTTTACTGTAACTATGAGTATGAAGAGAATTAAATAGAAAAATTTAGGTTTCTCTCATGGCAGACACATCATAGAAATAACTGTTCGCAAGTTTTGCGCATTATTTGTAGCTTCTACACTATTGAAACATTCTAGTTTCTATTCAATAATTTATACTTGAATTACTCGTCATAACGCGATTTTCACTTATATGGAACATTTGCATCATAACGGCTATTGATTGTGGACGAAGCTATAACGTCTATTTTTTGAGTATTTCTCGACACTATTGTTGGTTGTTTTTTCGGTTTATTAAGGTAATGCAAAAGCAAAGCCAGACATTTGTATATTTTCTGTACTTAACACTTTTATTATTAATAACTGGTCACTCTTTCAACCTTTGAACTTTTTATAAACGCTGAGTAAATCAGAAATTTCAGTATTAGAGTTTAAGTTCCAACCGCTTATTTCCATTGATATGGGTCGAAAAAAGAAACGTGCAGTAAAACCATGGTGCTGGTAAGTTGCCTTTTTAGTATTGTAAACCTGAAAATCCAATAAATACAATACTAATGATTAGTTTGATCCAAATAAAAAACTCATTGCGAATAAATTTGATTGCTAGCATATTAGAACTTACTTGCTCAGTAAAACCAATGATGTCTAGTCTTTTGACTTCCATTCTTAGTTCCTTTATATTGTTTACCAATCAAATATTGGAGTCGATAAGGATATAATGTCATGATTTTTATTCAAAGATATACAACAGCAGAAATCTATTCCTAAAAAATAGAATGCGCAAAACAGAATTACATTTAAAGATTGTTGGTAACATGCTTGATTAAAATAAATATCCTTTTATTTGATTTAGATAGCCTACTGGAGCTTTTATTTGCGGTATGGCTTGTATCCCGTTTTTGGAATTGCAGTATTGATTCAGTATGCTTTCTTAAATATGATCGGGCCTACTGTCATCTTGAAATATATTCATTTCTTTCTAGGTACTGTAATCGCGAATTCGAAGATGAAAAAATACTGATTCAGCATCAGAAAGCAAAGCATTTTAAATGTCATATCTGTCATAAAAAATTGTTTACGGGTCCTGGGTTAGCTATTCATTGCATGCAGGTATTTTTAGATCTTTAATTTTTCTTAAAAACTATTAATTATATGTTCTGTGCATATTTTGAACAAAGTTAACAACTCTTTTTTACTCTAAACCATTTTCAAGGTCCACAAAGAAACAATTGATAAAATACCTGCCGCTTTACCTGGAAAAGACTCGGTGGAAGTAGAAGTTTACGGTATGGAAGGTATACCTGACGATAACTTAGGTTTCAAAAAAATTGATTTTTTATTTATCATTGGTATTTGTATTGTGTCAGAAGATAAGACTGACAAGTTTTAAAGTTGAAATTTTTAATGCATTATATAATTTTAAAGAAAGAATTTTTTTCTCTTCTCCACAACTCTAATTAAACCTGTTTGTAGATGAAACTCCTAAGAAAGAGCCTAAGATGTCAAATAATCCAGTGCCTCCTCCAATAGCTCCTTTTCCTATGCTACCTCCCGGTAAGTCTGTTATCACATATTCCCTAACTTCTGCATACCATTAGCCTTTTTAATTTCATCAGATTTTGACCTTAAGTTAGCAACCACTTCACGTTATCGTCAAGAGTGGTTTTTGTGTCTCATATTCCAGATATCATTTCAGGTATACCCCCTATGATTCCCGGTTTCCCACCAATCCCACCTGCTGGCTTACCTCCATTTGCTCCTCCTTTTATGCCAGGAATGCCGGCGCCTCCAAGAACTCTTCCTGCACTTCCAGTTGTACCGCCAAGCAGTAGTAGTCAGCAAACTCTTAAGAAGTTTCTGCTCTTCCTTTTTTCCTTTAGCTAGCTTTGACATTGAACTGCATTATTTTTGAACTACATTATTTTGATATTTGATGAATGAATTTCATGGAACGAGTATGAATGGAATCCAATCTTCCATTCTTGTACATTAAAACCAATCCATTACATCAGTATTTTGATCTGAAAATCAAAGTATTGAAAATAAAGTATAATTAGGTATTTTGGGATTAGTAATTCCCTTAAAAAATTTCAGATTTCTGAATGAAATTATCAGCACTTCAGTTATTTAATATATTTTTTAAATAAGTGGAGTACAGACTAGTAACAATACTTTTTACATCTGAATCAGATGTCAAAGTTGTTAAATTTTGATTATGAGTCATGAAATACCAAAAGATACCAATAATAAATCGCTTATGTCAACTTATTTCACATGTTTTGTTCCCAGAAATTGGTAACTGTTGTTACAGCATCGGGATGCCTCCTCGAACACCGTTACCCCCTAACGGTCCAGTATCTGTACCCGCAGTCACAACTGCTGGAGCAGTTGCGACACAACCTCCACCTGCTAGCGTACCAGCAGCCTTTCCAGCTTATAGTGACCCGTCTTCTAGTAAACCTATTGAATCAGAACGAAAGTTTCAAATGCCAAGTTTGTGTCAAAAACTTGGAGCAAAGATACACATCATGCATCCTGATGAAGATTTATCACTGGTCTGTGCTCAGTTTCTGTTAAAAACATCTTTGTGAATAAAATGTAAGATTGCTCCTGTTCCAAGCTCAAATATTATCACTGCGAAACTGGTAATTTCTTGTTTTCAGGAGGAACGGTTAGCTATCAGTAAAGGATACATCTAGTTGAATAAGGAAACAAATTAGTTGTAAAGTAAGTTTTTCAATTTTTATTCAGGACCTAATTAATTATTGATTACACAACTTGGTAAGTTCTTTGTAGTCTGTAACAAATTTCAAGTAGGCTATGTGCGTTCCTCTCTTAGTTTTTGTTTAAATTAGTCATGAATGGAACTTTTGGAAAAAGCTGAAACGACAGTTTCCGACTATGCCACACAGTTTTTACTGTAAAAGGTTAGTACTAAAAACAGGTGGGTAGTCTGTTTTCTTAAAGTTGTTGGTAGGACAATGAAAGTTTTCCTTCATTATTCACAAAGCATATCCTTCATGATTTGGAATGTTTTCTCTAAGTTTCTCTTTCCAGAGTTTCAACACTTCATGCTGTTTTGAAAAAAGAGAAGTAAAAAATAAAATGATTACTATAGACCAGTTGCTTGGTATCACTTAGTAATGCGTTTTATCTACTCAAACTTTTATAACTTTAAAAAATATTTTACCAAAGTGAATTTAAAAAATTAGCTAGAAAGTTTGTACCTTTTTCTCTCCTTGTTTTGAAGTCGGATCGCAGGTCCCTTGAATTTCTTTTCTGGTTGGTGACCCTTGAAAACCTTGTATTAAAAAACAGAAATTTGCGTGTAAGTGCATTGTTAACAGGAAACGTATTGTAATAAGAAGAAAAGTATTGAGAAAGATATATTACATCATTGCCCCGATCAGAATTAAGATATGTTTGCAGTCTTCTTGCTACTTGAATCCCTTTTTCAGCGCAGTTTGTTTCTCATCATCATCACCCAAATCTTATTCGTGTGAAGGAAAAATTACGAACCACTGCTGTTTTAAAGAAATTTGTGATCTGAAACGTTTACTGTCAAAATTATTATGGAAACTGGCCGACATTATTTTTCCCAACCCCCTATTAATTTATTATGTTTTATATTATACGTTGATATATTTTGGTGGTAAGTTTTATTTTGTTTTATAAACAATTGTTTTAGTTTTATGTTGAACAAACACATGCAAAGATGCACACTGGCACAAGTAATGAGCTTATTTCATTCGCATCTAATTAGCTAATTATGTCATTTTGAAATGGAACAAAAGTCAGAGGTGTAGCAACTGCTGATGCAGCCTCATCTGACTTTTGTTTATTGCCACTTGGGCGCTGCATTAAACTTTAAGGAGCAGCTCACTGAACTGTAATGTAGTCTGTCATATTCAAACAATAATTTGAACGCAATAAATCGCTGCTGAGAGTTCATTATTATGTGTATCGCGATCATCGAAAAATCTTCATTTCCGTTAACGTAATGTAGTTCCGTTAAAAGTTAGGGAGTTACCTGTTCTTTGAGCGAAGGAGACACTCCAGTCTCAACTATGTCCTTACTCGGTCTAGCTGATCACTGGGCTCGTATTATTGTAGGATCTTCTATTGCGCATCACATGCTTCACGACACAAATGCTACCAATGTTTATTACTGATTATGTGCAACATGTTAATGCGAACATCAAAACAATTTTCGATATAGTACTGCCAGACACATACGAAGTCCTTAAATCTTGATTTCTTTTTCTATGTTTTAATTAATTTGGAAGTTACCAAGACGTATTTATAAATAGGGAAGCCAGTCTGATTTAATATTTCAGGGATTAAACGACGACAAGAAAAAAATATTCTCCGACACCCCACCATCATTATATAGGAACTACTCAACAAAGCTGACAGTACTACCCGTTTCACTTTTCATGAGTCTTCTATACCTCTTATAGCGTCCACTGACGGCCAAGCGTTCTCTTTGTTTTCTTTTTTGTTCTTCTTCCTTTGCTACTTTCCATGCAAAAAATTTGTTCATATCCCAGAGTTCATTTTCTACAAACGACGCTTTTTCGTCATCGTCCAACCCCTAAAATATTAAATCAAACACCAAGGTACATATTAAATTTTGTAATTTTATCACTATAAAACGAGATAACAACAAGGTGGACAAAAAAATACTCACCGCAAATTGCTCTTCCGAAAGACCTAAGTTCGTCCGTATCAGATAAGTCTTAACATCATCATCATACTCTTGATTCTTTATGTAATAGTTCATAAGCAGAGAATATTTCCAGATAATGTACCTCAAATGTTTTTCTAGTTACTAGAGTTAAGCATCAAACTTGTTGTGGTCAAATTTTCCAAATCGCTCTGTTGAAAAAAGACTGGTGAAGACCTCAATCTTAAACAAGAGCCCTAAGTAATAAAGATTTTGATGTTTTCAATAAAGCGCCCCGATGGTGATAAAGGATGCTGGAACGCACAGTGATATATAGATCCTTTAAGTATACCTGTATATCGTGTATGGAAGAGTTACAAGTGTCCACAATAACGTATTGTATATTGATGGTTTCTTATATCCACCTCTGTAACCGCAAAATTGTTCAGTGTAATTGTATCTTCAAATGTGACCTTGTGATAGCAGCCTACAAGAATGAGCTAAATACTGAAACTTTCCCACTAAATATCAACTGTCTAAATAAAAAAGTTAATCTCAAATAATAAACCGTTAGAATGCTGCCCTCACGGTAAGAATTAATTTTTTCACAAACGAATCGAGAAAAAATTTTAAATGCTGCTACCTGATATCTACATTTTCTTCTATGATTTTTCGTAAAACTTGTTCAGTATATTCCTTCTTAGATTTTTTGTCACGAAATCTACCTTCCAGTGAAATTCCTCGTTCTTTAGCAATTTCTTTCGCTGCATTCCGATATCTTTCTTGCTTAACCGCGTAATCAAGTGCTTCACTGTATTTCTGCGTCGCACTCAGGAACTTAAATAAATTAGGATCAGACTGATAAAAGGTAAATACGACCAACAGTTTTACAAAATTACTTTTCGTAAATCATGAGACAGAACAATTTGCTTATATTATTTCCTTTTTCAGATTCAGGTACTTGTCATATGATCAAAAAAAAAAAAAAA
>UYYF01004490.1:14575-68872 GCA_900618365.1 Thelazia callipaeda
GACTGATGCAGTAAGTATAATGGATGATTGTAAATTTGTTAGCATCTGTAAGTCAGATGTAGACTTGCCACTTAACCTTTAATAATGTTGCCATTTTATTGATTATGACCAAGTTCAAATAAGTAGCTTAAGTATGTATATTATTATAGTGAATACATGTACTATTTTTAAGTCACATTAATTTACTTACCCTATCAGTTAAGATTACAGGAAATTTCTGCGTATGCAAGTACTTTGTAATGATAATGGATGGGATAGTTCTAGAAAAAATGTGACCTAGTAATTATTACAATTGGTTGAAAGTGGACTTTTTTTAAAGTTTTCAAAAGTAAGATGAATGTTTCAGATCTATCTTGTCGGAGCAAAATCGCTATACTTAGTGATAAAATATCATTACTGGAGCGCAAAGTCGAATTTTTGGAGGCTAGAGTAATCAGTTATTTTATATCAATTTAACATTTGCTTAGGATTTGTCTTAGCATTTTTTGTTTTGATGGTGAGAAAACCGTTTGTAGCGATTTTATTTACACCTCATTTAACAATAGCCACATGCCTTAATGATTTTTTGATTCGATCTAGTTAATTGTTTATGTAAATGTCAGTTATCGAAAGGAGAAACATTGAATTGATTTGGAAATGACATCAAGCATACTGAAAAGTGTTACCGGTGCTGCACGTGAAGTCCTTCCTGTTGTATCTACCAGCAAAGCACAAAGTCGAAGCAATGTTCTTGCTTTATATAAAAAAGTGTTAGTAATTTCGATTTTTGATTTTTTCCCTTACCACTTCTTTAGAGATATTAGGTTTTTTAAGCATTGTGTAGTATAGTGTGGTTTCTGACAGAGACAGTTTTACCTTGACTTTTTTACTATTCATATTTTGACTATCTTTGTAGTTTCACCCTAATATCTAGTGTTTCTCATCACTATTCTATTCCAAAACCTAATTTGTGCACGAGTGACCGTTGAATCACTGTATTGTGTCGTAGATTTTGCAACGTTGTCAGCATGTTTGTGTGCTTTAAATCATTGCCTTTTTTGCAATGTTTGCAGGGATATTTTAAAACTTATGTAATTTGCAGTTGATCACTTCGAAATATAGTCATATCATTTTTTACTATATTTTCCATATATCATATAGCAGTTTATTTGTAAAATTTAGAAGGATTTTTCATTTTAAACAAGCTACAAACTGACTACACTGAATTTCCTTTCTTCTGACTATACGATTGTGATTCTGATGACATTTGTGCAAAGCTGATTAATGCATTGCTCTTGACAATCGGCTGACCAATGCAACTTTAACAAATTTAATGCCTAGGTTACGTGATAAAATGAAGGCTTGAAGCTAAAAATCAGCTCCAATTAATTTTTTTTTTCAGATTATTTTTAGTGTCGAAAGATTTTTTTTTAATCTTTCATTTCTTCGTATTCGACTGTTGTTTTTACATTAAAAAGAAAAACGTTATGATAAGACTTTTTTGCATCATTTATTTGCGTACAGTAATATTCAGTTGGTAGCTTAACCAGTTCATGATTATTTGTCATCCGTAGAAAAGATCTGGATAAAATTTACTAATATGAAGTATGCAAAAAGTTAGTGGCTTTTCCGATTTACGATCTGTTTTCAATTTTTAAAAGTTGAAAAAGATTTCTGTTTCTTGAATTAAAAGATCTGTTGACAGCGTTTTTGTAGATAACCATTCAAGTACATTTCAAAGTTAATTTATCGTTACACGTACGCTATTTTCTATGAATCTCCTGGATTTTTGATGAACATGAGAGGCAAAACTGAGTAGTGCAGGTGGAATATCTTTAAATGTATTTCTACAACAGCATGTAATCCAAAAATTGTCTGCTTGTAAGTGAAAATTAAGAAGAAATAAGTAGAGTTTACGGCTGGAGATGACAATTATTTTCAGTTGTAACTATAGTTAGAGAGTATATGTGATAGAAGTACATAGCTTGTTTCGAAGCATTTCTTACATGTGTGGCATGTAAATAGTTCGAAAGCGATCAATATAGAAAGGAGCCATGAAGACTTATGTCCTTCAAGGAGTTGTGTGTCACAAAACATTTGTTGAGAGAACGAACAAAAGATTTTATAGTGATATTCAAGAAATCAGCCATATATATATATATATACTTGTATGTTTCATGACTTACAAATGTAATTTAAGATTATCTGAAAGAGAATACACTGTCGTCACCATTCGTCTTTACTTTATCGATAGATTGTTGTTAGGGTTAGGATATCACCAAACCTCTGTGCAGCTAGCATAGTCGCATTACTTCTCGTCGTCATACCCTCGCCATCGTTTTCTTTTATATATTGGTATCCGTAATGTCCCGATGATGTAGCCGTGTGTTGCATAGCTCTGAAGATGGATAATGAATCGATTTGAAACTCAGTGTTGTTACTTGAAGCAGAGCATGAAAAGACTTTGGAAGTATTAATGGCTAGCATGATGGGGTTGTGTGCATCTAATTGTCTTTGCTCTGTTTTTTTCTTCGTAATCTAAGTGTTTAGTGTTTGCTGTCACAGTGCATTGAAGTACTGGTTAGAGGACTGTGCACTAGATTTCGGAAACGAAGCGAACTGTTTTGTTATGAGAAATTTAAACTAGAACTTATGGATCATTTTTTCTTAGCTAGAATCAATAGATGCAAATGCCACTTAAATTTGAAAGTTGCAGTGATATGAAATGTAATAACATTAAGTTTTGCTAGGCAAAACGAGAAATTAGTGAAGTAATTTAGTTATTTAGCACAAGGTATTTATCTTAGCCTTCTTTCTTGTAAACACTGTTTTTGAAATGCCAAGTGAAGAGCTAACTCTCGTTGATTGCTCTTTCTTAATTCAGAATATTCTATTTTATCCTGAGCATTCGTAATTTGTATGTTTTTATCCATTCGTGCGCGTTAGGGATAGTAATAAACTGCTATGCTGTCACAGTAGTTCGTGTCGTTTGCTTCACCATATATTTGAAGTATTTAAGTGGAATGTTATAAAAAATATTTGGGCTGCATGCTATATCTATTTCTGATCGAATGAAATCTGGTCAGCATTTGTAGGATGCTTCACGGGAGAATATTGTAAGTAAATGCGTGCAATGCAGTGCAGCGCAATTCACTTTGTGTTACTAGTTCTCAGTTCATTGTGTGTATGTATGTATGTGGGCATGCATCTATGTGTAAGTGCATTCTAGCCAGCAGCATACATTGTGCATCGTAGTAATAAGAATCAGAATTGGGTCAACGAGAGAGAGCTGTCGTAGATATCAGAGCAATGATGTTTGCAAGTTATAAACTAAAATAAATTATTATCTTGTCACTGTGACCTTGTTCCTTTCTCTCATCATTACAGATAGTTATTTCTGCGTGCCGGTAAGCAAATTAAGAACTACACTTGACATTGTTTTTTTAATTGTGCCATGAGACATGTTGTGTTGAGAAGAGAGAGATCTTTAATTCAGGAAAGGAGTAAAGCCAATGAGAAAGTTTACAAGAGATGTGGTTACATATGAATGTTTGATTATTCCCGACTGGAAATTTGTTTCTAGTTACACATTATGTTTACTCACAATTTTAGCTGATAGTACTTGGAAACTTTATTCAACATGCCTTTGAAAATACTAATTAGAATCTTTCTTCTCTTTTTGCTTTTATTTCTCATTTGCTCTTATGAGGTTCTTCTAAATTGATGAAACGTTAATTGTATCAATAATTCCTTTGCAAAATGAGTTGGACAAGAAGGGATCGCTGCTATTAAATTTTGCTGATTTTTCGAAAAGATGTTTTGGATATCGTACTTGACGGTTTTACTTTACTCATGCTTTGTTAGAACTTTCTGCCATAATGTTGGATACTTTCTAAATTTTCACTTCTATTCTGCATTGTTCATTGAATATTGCAGGCAACGTGTCGCCCCAGATATATACAAAACATTCCTACTTCACGACATACCATTGCCCGTATTTCGATCTGCTTTGAAAAAGCAATTTTCTGACAATTCACATTTAACCGACATACGTGTTATTGATCGAAAAATAGCTGAGTGTCGTGAAGTAAGTGGTAAAACCCTTTTTTTGCTTCCAAAAATTAGTGTTTAGTACTCGTTATGTGGTTCTTTCTTAATTTTTTCACTCGAATTCAATATTTCTACTTCTGCCATTCTTTCTTGAATTATTACTGCCTGTAATTTTTATAAAAACTTCTGGTTTCAGCAGTTATTGATCAAGAGTCGTAGCGAATTTTTTTTTTCGCGAGCTTCATGCAAATGTGATTTCAGGTCATCTTGGGATGCCAAAAGACCTGGTACAATCCAGTGCATTTGCGTAACATGCTATTTCGTGAGAATGTTGAGACGAAGCCAAAAGATTTTTTATCCACTTTTCTGCGAAGCAAAAATTAGTGCAAGTACTAGATGTAGATATATTGTGCTCATTTAACCATATTATTGTCACTTTGTAGGTATCTATATGCTCTTGTGCAATTAATAAAAAACTTTTCAACAGACGTAGTTTTAATGCTGATATTGGCTCAAGAATCCATTTTCTTTATTTTCTAATTTTAAGGCTTAAATCATTATGTTTATCCCGTCACTTTAAATAGTGTAATTTAAAGCAGGAAAGACCAAACTCTATTGCAGTCTATTATGCTTTTCTAAATCAAATTAAACTTCAGATGTTTGTTGATCTTCTACAAAGTCCATGTTTTGCTAGTACCTTTAAACGCTTGTTTTTGGTTACGAGAAAACAGCACTTGTATTTCAAAAGACGTCAGCAAACTTCAGTAGATCTTAGTGATGTAAAAACCTTTGCAAAATTGTCATCAGAATGGGCTAAGGAAGATGGGGCTTTCAAAGCACTGCATTCATTGAATCGACTGCGATTACCTCTGATTGTGAATACAGTTGGTAAGAAAGCCCAGAAAGCTCATGTAAGTTTGTTTATTTTAATTATTTTTTTTATAAAACTTTCGTGCTTTTTTTAACGGTATGTAACAGACGTATCTTTCTTTTGCAAGGAATCACTCTTGGGGCTACGTATTGCCGATGTTGGCTCAGGTGGCGGAATATTGACTTTTCCTTTAGTGCGTTTGGGAGCAGATGTAGATGCCATTGATGCATCAAATGAAGTAATTGCATCAGCAAAAGATGCTGAAAATTGTTTGCGTGAGGAAAAAAATGGATCAGGCAAAGCAACCTTTCATTGTTCTTCTATTGAAAATTTTGCTGCGAAGAATGCTGGAAGTAAGGTACATTAATTGAAGTGTAATTCATGATCTGGAAGTTTCATTGAGAAATTTTTTTAAAAGTTACGTTTCTGGAAAAGTATAGTAGTTTTTTTTTGTTGCTTGTAGTCGTTATTTTTAGATATTTTTATCGCATTTTGCTTATTTTACCGATCGAATATTTCATTTTTGCAGGGTTTGATGCTGTGATTGCATCCGAGATTCTCGAGCATGTCGTTGATTTAGAACTTTTCGTGAAGTCATGTGTTCATCTGCTACACAACAGTGGTACATTGTTTTTCACAACTATCAACAAAACTGTCTTAAGCAGACTTGTGACTATTTGGATTGCAGAGGTGTATTTTTTAAAGTTCTTCCGTTACTAAAAAAGATTCCTTTAAAATGAAAGAATAAGAAAGTTCTGTAATAATATTTTTTTGATTAATATTTTGTTAGACAATTTCAGAATTTTTTCTGATTTAATTTTATTATAAATTTGTATGTTAAAAAATGACCATTGAGTAGACACTTTTCAGTCGTCAACAACCATTTTTCCAGGATGTTCTAAATATTGTTCCATCAGGTGTTCATGATTGGTCGAAATTTGTAGAGCCACAGTTTTTGCAAATGATTCTGGAAGAAAATAATTGTTGTGTACGTCTGGTGCATGGCATGTTATACAATCCTTTTGCAAACCGCTGGTCGTGGTGTCAAAATACAGCAATGAATTATGCTTTAGTTGCCACTAAAAACCAACAGTAATAGAAAAAACTTATCAATGTTTACCACCGATGAAATATACTTATAAAGCAAGAAGATTTCATGAATTTCTCTAAGAGCAGTGGTGTTGATGATTTATATCCTAACTTCGCCTGTTAGGTCATCCAGTTTCTTATAAATCAATTTATGCACTTCTTTACTCTCACTGGAAGCTGCAATATTATTTTGTATCACTTTTATGTAATAACGATGCATATGCATAGGTCATGGATTAGATAGTTAATTGAATGTCGATAATTGTTTCAATATTAATTATTCATAGATCTGGTGATGCGAAAACTCACAAATAAAGCATTGTGCGCTGAATGTTATTTTTGAATTTATGGCTGTCTTACCAGAGTTTATTTGTTTATTTAATTTTTTATTCAGTAAAATTAAATTTCAGATGCTTGGGAAAAGATTTTTTTCAGAGATTTTTTTTTCATTTTTTGCAATGTAATAATCATCCAGTTGCAAGCAGTTATATTTAGAATGATATGTTCAGGTTGTTCAAATAATATATAACAAAAGTGGTTATTACATTGCAAAAAAAACTGATGACATTAGTTTGAAGCAGTGACAGTAAGTGTGACGAATTTTTCATATATTTGTGGTTTTTTAAGGATATCAAGGTGATTACGTCTAGGATCATTGGGATAACTGTATTATTGAGCTTTTGAATATGGATATCGTAATGAGTTCTAGGAACCCATGAAGTGCGTTCACATCAGATCTATGACTATTTTATTTGTTGCAGGTGAATTTTGTATCATCATGGATGAGGAATACGATGCTATTGTCCTTGGGACAGGATTGAAGGTATTGGATATTTTTAAAGCTTAGTTTTCAATTTATCATGAATTTTTCAAGTGTGCACTTTTAAAAGGAGAACAACTACGAAAATGTATTAGTAGTCGTAGTCTTTCTCTAGGAATGTATTCTGTCTGGAATGCTGTCTGTGTCAGGCAAGAAAATATTGCATATTGACCGGAACAATTATTATGGTGGGGAATCAGCTTCGATAACACCTTTAGAACAACTTTATGAAAAATTTCTCGGTAAGCCAGTTTTTACGAAGTTTCCAATGCCTTCAATACACTAAGAAATTCTTGAATTATCTTTATAAAGTACGTATTTTTAGGACCGAATGCAAAGCCTTCGACGGATATGGGTAGAGGTCGAGATTGGAATGTCGATTTAATTCCAAAATTCCTCATGGCAAATGGCTCACTTGTCAAGGTTTATTATTTTCTTATGATCTAATACTCGATTACTGAAGTTGTAATTTGTGCTCATATTTCATAGTTTAATACCGTTAAAAATTATTTTATTGCAGCTTTTGATTCATACCGGCGTAACTCGCTACCTTGAATTCAAATCTATTGAAGGCTCATATGTGTACAAAGGTGGCAAAATCTTTAAAGTTCCTGCTGATGAAATGGAAGCTCTAGCTACAAGTTTGTAGTTTTATTTTTGATTTGGATCTTTGTGTGTTTTAATAAAGGAAAGTGTAATAGTTTGAAATACATATATTCCGAACAATGTCTTTGTGACATTCAAGCTAAATTAAATTTTATTTCAGATTTAATGGGAATGTTCGAGAAAAGACGTTTTAAAAAATTCCTCGTTTGGGTGCAAAACTTTGACATCAATAATAAAGCTACATATGACGGTCTTGATCCTACTGTGCATACAATGCAGCAGGTTGTTTTAATTTTTGAAGTTTTATTGTTCTTTTCTAATTATACATTCAAATTTCATTGCATCGTGTTCTTATTTTGTAAATTCCTACTACGATATCAAAATTTAAAGGTCGTTTGGAATATCTTGAATTTATAAAATAGGAAGGAATAATCTGTAGAAATTTTAAGCATTTGAAAATTTTCTTTTTTTAATTAGTATCAAAATTAAGTTTCATAAAGGAGAAAAAACAAGGGATCCAAAATTAATTTTTTATTAATTTTCTTTCCAGGTCTATGATAAATTTGGTTTGGATGAAAATACTGCTGATTTCACTGGTCATGCTTTGGCTTTGTATCGAGATGACAAGTAAGTTTCAAAAGTTCTGAAATTTGTTATATTTTTCAGTCTTCTTATCTCAGTATAAGAAATTTTTCTTTTAGTTACAAAAATGAATTATTCGTGCCAACTGCTGAAAGAATTCGTCTGTATTCGGATTCATTGGCTCGATACGGAAAATCGCCATATCTGTATCCTCTTTATGGACTGGGTGAACTGCCTCAAGGATTTGCTAGGTGAGAAATATTGTCATTATTCTGAGATTTTTCATGTATAATTTTTTGTTTTAAAGTGCTGAATAAGTGTTAAATTTCATCTCATTTTTCAGATTGAGTGCAATTTATGGAGGGACGTACATGCTTGATAAACCCGTAGACTGTCTTGTTTATGAAAATGGGAAAGTTGTTGGTGTTAAAAGTGGGAATGATGTAGCGAAGTGTAAACAGGTATGCTATCCGTATTTTATAGGTGTAAATTTATGTCTTGCAACTCGAGTGTGATTTGGAATAGTATATAATAGTTTTACAGGTTTACTGCGACCCATCTTACGTCCCAGATAAAGTGAGGAAAACTGGACAGGTGATTCGAGCAATTTGTCTTTTGAATCATCCAGTACCGAACACAAACGATGCACAGAGTTGTCAGATAATCATTCCACAAAAGCAAGTTGGACGTCATTATGGTACTTCCTATATCTACTTTAATTTTTTGATCATCCTGTATGTCATCAAGAATACTCTCAATTTGAAAATTTTTGCAATTTTTTGTACTGTTTTATAGATATTTATATTTCTCTGGTATCCAACGCAAACATGGTAACCCCGAAAGGGTGGTATATTGCAATGGTTTCAACTACTGTGGAAACCAATAATCCAGAAGCAGAAATCTTACCAGGATTGCAGTTGTTGGGACCAATTACTGAAAAGTTTGTTCGCAGAGTTTCAAGTTTCTTGGATAATGGAATGTATGTAAAGACTGACTAGAAATGATTATTCTGGAGAGGTAGACATAACAATAGCTTTCAGATTCGTTAATATTTCGGACGTTTACGAACCAGTCGATATGGGTAATGAGTCGCAAGTTTTCATCTCGCGTTCTTTTGATCCAACTACACATTTTGAAACGACTTGTAAAGACGTATTAGACATATTTCACCGTGGTACTACTGCTGAATTTGATTTCACCAAAATCACACATCTCTCACTTGAAGATCAAGATTGATTGCCGCGTTGGATACTATTCTTCATTCATCCTTTAGTCTTGTCTCGTTCTTTCTTGCCCCAATTCGTTTGCTGTTCTAGCAGTTTATATATGAAAATATTTTATTTAAATTTTTGTCTTTTTCATAGCTTGCTTTTATTTCTATCCGTATTCGTTAACATGCGTTGCATGAATTTTCATTCGTTCATTGTAGAATGTTTACTTCTATAAACTTGGTCGATTTGAATTGATGCTTTCGCGCTTATTCTGTTCTTGTTTCTTTATTGATTCGTTACCAGCTCTGAACTTTTTTACTTTTAAATCTTCATTTGTTATGCTTAGCATTTATTGTTTCGTTTCCTTCCATGCTGGAATAAAGTAAACAACATTCCTCATAAATGCTTTTCTTTATATTCATACCTGATAGGTATACACAAAGCTACTAGATTATTATGTGTTAAGTTTTATTTTCAGTAATTCTAGTCTGAAATGCCTTTTATGCATATCGTCAGGAAATTTAAGGAGTGTACGTTTATGACATGAAGAATTATTTCACACACTGAAGTATAAGGTTTTGGATCCTTTTGTTAATTCATTTCTCACTGCAGTGAGAGGTGAGACAAGAATTGGGGTTTCTAGTGATATAGTAGTCTTGTATTAAAAGTAAAACAAATTTACAGGAGTAAAGGTTTATCTCATATCGATTCATTCAAGAATATTGAATCAACAGGCTTAGCCAAACTCAAAGCAGGAATGTAGCGAGGCGTGTATTACGCATTAGCGCAGAATCTTGAAACATTGCGGAGTGGATTTGTCGCTTTCTTAGCTGTTGATATCGGTTGTATTTAGAATAATCGCTTATTTTCAAAATTTTGCTAACGAAAAAGGATTCTATGTTCCATTGTTCCTTACTCGAGTTGCAGTTTCTGGTTATGGTTTAAATCGGGATTTACAGTAATCTTTATTGGTGTGACAAAATTCGTTGCATCTGCAGTATTCCACTTTTCTTGATGCCTTGTATACGGTCAATCTGTTCACGCGTCATTTTTATTTGTTCAGGTCCGAGATATTCCAGGAACAGTGTGAAAACGTCATGTTGATCATATATGAACGCTTCTGTAACAGCCCTAAAAATTTGTATGCGAGGAATTAAGAATTTTGGATGTTCATGTCCTTATTTTTTAAGTTCTCATATACGGTCTCTTCATGTGTGTCTCTTTATTTTCTAAAATGTTTTATTTCAAAATTATGATTGTTTTTAAGTAGATTTTGTACAGGAAAAAAAAGAACAAACTTGAAATTTTCCATGGATAAGATCGCATTACAAAGACGTGGACAACAATTTTCTAGGAGAAATGCCAGCTTTAGCACAGCATCTTCGCGAAATCTCATATCATTTACCTGAATTTTTTTTTATTGCAAAAGTTGAAGCTACATTATGCGAGACAATATGATTCAAGAAGGTATAAAAAGGGTTATTTTCATTATCGGTGACTCAATTTTTAAAAACTACAGAAAAATTGAATAACTTAAGATTGGAAATCATCTATATTCACTCGGAACTAGCACTTGCTTGTTTTATATGTCAGTATCATGGCATTAACAAAACAACTACTAAGTAAAATCTTGATAGAGCTAACCTGAAGCGAATTCTGAAGTGTTTGATAGAAAGTATTCCAGGTAATCCGAGCAAGACCACTAGCATTAATAGCACAGAGTTGTTCGCAAAGAAAATGAAGAACTTCACGATGTCTTGCTTTGAAACAAACGCGTCGCCATTGCAAAAATCCTGTTAAAAATTTATAAAAATTTTGCGAAGAAAACTGGGAAATTTTCGTAAACTTGTTAACTAAGTTCTGGTGATCTCGTAAAACATTACTCACTCTTTACTTAAGTAATGAAAATTTTTAAGCGGTTTAAGTGAAAGAATTACCGATAAATTCCCTTTGGGGGTCTGTGATTTGATTCCATATAAAACTAACAAGCTCAAAATAACCATGTACAATTGAAAATTGAAAAGCTAGTGATAATGTTTGTTTCGGAGCCAATCCATCGGTCTCAAACATTTTTTCCCAAGCACGCGTTGTACCGCTAAGTAAGGCGAACCAAAAATCATACAAACAGTGACCAGACAATTTTTTTCTAAAATCAAGAAATAAGAAACGAACGAAATATTAAAATACTGAATATTAAGCACTTGACATGCATAACTGATTTTATCTTAATAGCAGTAATTTAATCACTGACTACATCATCTACAGATTGATATTCAACTTTTATTTTCTTTGCAGCTTTATAGCATACTTCTCTACTAGACTTTTCAGGAAATGATTCGAACCAAAAATAAGATCTTTCTAGATCAATGGTAATAATTGTAGATCATACTCAAATGCTCTCAATCGGATTTTATCAAAATTTTGTCCATGCAATAAGTGGTGGATGGCATATGCGCAGGCTAATTGGAACTGCATTTGCGGCCAATCAGCACAATCAATTGAAATAATTCTTAGAGCGGTTTTCCGATCATCAATTTCATACCTTAACTCCAAATTATCAATAATTGGCATGGCATACGTGTTTGTAGCAATGTTTCAATGCAGCAAAAGATTCATAATCAAATAGCATTGAATATTATGATTATTGCCAGTCAATATGATCAGTCACGTTAAATACAGAAAATCATGATAATTTTCGTAAAATAAATAAGTAATATTGAATCTTTGGTGAGCACTTTGCAAAGTCAGAACTGACAAACATTTTTACATTGAATAACTGAAGCCAAAACTAAAAGTAATTTTCACTTATTTTGTTTCCAAATGATGCTACCATAAAATAAGCGTAAATGATCTTTGCGATGTGCCCGAAAAAGATGACGCTGATTGTTTTCATTCTTTTTCTCTTCAACAAATAATTCTGCATGTTTTTCATCTGAAATTTACCATATTCTTTAAAATTATAAAGCGTAGATTCTTTGCAAGAAATTGTTTAAGAATAAAACATGAACTTTTTATTAGAAAATCAGAACAGTCTAACTTACTCCAGCGCTCAATTTCACGATAAATATTACTCAAACCATATAGCAGCTGCTTTTTCACTAGTGCTGGTAAAGTTACTTCTTGTAGCCATTTCCGAATAATTTGAATAACTTCATTCAGTTTTCTCCAATGGACATTAGTCTGTAAATAAAGCCTTGACCAACTTTACGAGATTGAAGCGAAACAGTTGCCTAAGCAAGCAATCATTCCTAATCTTTTTCTTATGCTTAGTAATTCTGTAATCTGTGATTTGAGTGTATTTTTGAAATTATCAACTAATTTCATACAGACGGCACAAATTTGAATTTTAACCTGGAATACTGTGAGCGCAATAAACCGTGTAGCGATGAATTTCAATGGTGGTACTTCGTGACTGCAACTTGCCATAATTAGAGGTACTCTTCTCGTATTATACTTGTTTTAATTGAACTGAACAATAGTGGCAGTGACAAGTACCATTTTAAAATTGTTCTTGCCGATGTATTTGAAAGTGAAGCCAATTCAGTGTATTGAAAACATATCCTGAAATAAATTGCCCAAAAAAGTGAATAAATAGGAATACCTAGCTTTTGAAAAACTGAGCAAGAAGAGTGGTGTTTAAGCAGATGGAATATTAGAAAAAATAATATGTGAAGCATATGGAAAAATGATAGCTTTGAAGTGAAGACATATATTAAGAAATGGAACTACAGCTTGCATCGACCTAAAGTGCGCTTGAGAAGTTCGAAACACGAAAACTGAAGCAGATCCGCGAAATTTTCAGCTTCTCCACACTTTTCCACTACTTGCAAGCAGCAGTATGTTCTGATCTCATCCTCTGTGTTAATCCTTTCTACTAGCAGCAGATCAATTGTGTTTGCTTAAGAGAGAAAAACAGGTAAGTCGATCTTACTTACCTCTTTCCCTTGCAATCACACCAGTTTGCATGTTTTGCAGAGAAAAATTTTGTTGTTCTCACAATTAAATGCTCACAAAAAACTTTTAAAGATCATTTCGTGAATTTAGAGCAAAAGTGAAAACTCAGCTAAATTAAAGCTACAGAGAAATGATTAAAAATAACAAAATTTTTTACGAAACCTAAAGTAACGAATCTGCAAATAACTTGCTAGTTTGAGACATTCTGATTATTTGTAGCATTTAAAGTGATTAGTGCTCGATGTGATATAATTGTTTGACATAATGTATAGCTAGCTATAAACGATGTCATAGGTATTAGATTACCTCCATAATCGATTACTTGAGCTTAATGAATGTTATTATCTGCTAAAATGTACAAAGGTCATCCAGAAATTACAGATATTTTTTTCATTATTTATCAGATCTAAAAACTAACACTGCAAAAATGCTTGTCAATTTTCATAAAGAATTTTTCACTTCAATTTGAAATTATTTTGTTTATGATTGTAAATATTGCTGAGATACGTGAAACAAAAGGAATGTCAGTCAAATAATATTTTTAATAGTGGAAACTGATAAAGTACTCACTAATCATTAAATACTTGCTAATAAGTAGACGTATGTGCTTGTCAGAGCGAAACATCCTTAATGTATATTGCTATTATTCACACAGATGTTAATTGCAGGCTACAATTAAAATTTTATCACATTCAATTTTTTAAATCAAAATTTTTAACTAAAAGAACTTGCACTTAGTATCACATTTTCAAATGCATTATCCTTCATGATGTCTGAGTCGATACATCAAGACTTCTACCAGTGTTATTACAATTAGACGATTTTATGCTATCCCTGACCGAGGTAAAGAGCAATTAATTGACATAGAAAGGTAGCGTTCTAACTAACAGTTATGGTTCTTTTAATTCTGTCTGAAGCGTTCTTACAGACATTTGTAGATAATTAAGTTTTCAGTGAGTGTTAACTTTGCTGAAACAATGAGCAAATGTCTGCTTAAAAGAGTAACGATAATTTGTGGCTTTGAGTAAACATGGTAGTTGAGAAGTTTCGGCAAACCATTTCCATCGCTTTCTGTAACTGATTTTCTTTGCAGAGAATCATAAAACAACTTTTATTACTTTTTAATGAATTTAATGTATGAAACTTTACACATTGCACAAAACTCAGACTTGTCTGACAAACCAGAGCTATTGAATAACAACTGGTGGCAGAGGATGTTGAGATACTTTTGTAATCCTGTCATTAACTGTCGCATTAACAGTCATTTCCTACATAAATAAGGAATACAATGAATGGAAAATTTATTATTGAGAAAATGTCAAACTAGTTACACTGTGATGATAACATTAAAAACAATCATCAAGTTTAGATTTCACTAAAATCGTTACAGATCTTCGTGATTCCGCATACTAATTCTAGCCAGATACTCTTCAATATATTGAGCTACTTATAACTGCTTGGGAATTCGGCTTCATAATTTTAGATTTTCTGCTTTGGTAGTCTTGCTAATCATTTGCTTTTCTACTTCTTGAATCGCTTCTTCCAAGGATACAATGAATTATATCCATTATCATAGTGATTAGCGTAATTATGGGCAGAAATTTTTAATTTGCTTTGATTTGAAAATGTATTAATCATCGCTACTTGAAACTTAAATTATGTTTATTTTTTAAAAATTGAAGTGATTAGCTAAAAACAAACATTTCAACGATGTTTACAATATAACACATATTCATTGGATTTTTCCAAAAAAAAAAGGTAAATGACCCTTTAAATTACTACTTCATTAGCTATAAGAAATTGAAAGCTTAATAAATTGAGTTGCCTTCGAAACGAGTTCGCAGTAAATAGTGTAAGCATCTTTGAAATGTGTAAAAATTGCTATTTCGTTCCAAGAAAAAAACTCTTACGCGTGACATTGCTATTTTGTTGGAAGAGAAAAACTAAAGCATAGATTTTTCAACATACATGCAAACGAATTTAAACTTATTGAAAAGATTTCGATGTTTCACGTGAATCAAATTTCAGATTCACGTGATCAAAGTTTGCAGTCGACATGAACATACAAAAAATAGAAATGAAACAGAGAAACTAACAACGTATAAATCTTGCGATAAAAAATTTGGACGTTTTGTGACACTTCTATCAACGCAATTCGTAGTCATGTCAAGGACCTGTCAGTTTTATTATAAATGCTCATAATTTGCAGAAGATATCTACTTATAAAATTAAGAAGATTTTCTTACATAAAAACTTCTGAATATTCAATCTGCATAGCAAATGAAAAATCTTCATGACAAGTCGATTTCGATTTAGAATGCTTTTATCCTAAAATGCGATTTGTAATTATTAAAAAATAGCTTATTGTGTATGCAATTTTCTGCCACATTATCAACTTCATTATATTATGACTTTGAATGAAATTGATACTGTTGATTCGGAAGCACTTTCTAATTAATTGCTTGCAAGTGAACAATAAGTTAGTTTTTTATGAATCAAATAATTGTTTGCGCAGAAATTTTAGTCGTTGTTAATATGAGCATTAGAGTGAGAATACTGCAAACTCTCATATTTACTACCACAGCACATCCTTTTGAAGCATAATAACAACACATCATTCATGTCAATAAGTTAATTTGCATATTTTTCTATCACTATTTTCACTTGCAATAAAAAACATTACAAACGAGAAAATGAAAAAAAGAAATTAAGAAATGAATAAATAGTTAGGTGTGATGGGATGACATGAAGAGTGAGGAATTGTGAGAGAAAAGATTAGCAAGCGCAAGAATGAAAAAATAATAAGAAACTGAGAAGTCAGTCAATGAAGTAATGGAAAAAAAGTTTGTTTGTTGAAATTGAAAGAAGCAAAAATAATGATTATTATGATAAGGTAATCTAACTCTTAAAGTTGTTTTGAGGACAAATTTGTGTTATCTTTGATTCCCAAAAGGTTAACACAACTTTCGCACACACATGCATGCATACACACAAACACTTTCATGGATGAGTTAGATGGTGATACCTTGTGAGCGAGAATGCCGTAGAATGATGCATCAGTGAGATGAGATTTAATTTAATCTGATGTAATTTGATTAATTATAAAAGTGTTACAAAGATGAGCTGCATCAAATACTATTTTACCATTGCTTGTCTGAATGTCTTTTCTTATTCTATAATAATCTTAATATTAATCACTCTTATATTCTTCTGTACATGCTATTTCTCTCAATGTGTTACAGTTCAAAAGGTTTACAAATGCAACAGTGTAAAACGTATAACCGAAATTGCATTTTCATGCGATGATAGCATGCTAATTTTACTTGTAGTAAAGAGTTAGATAGTAATCCTATTCGATAATATTAACAAGTAATTTCATTATGAGATGAGAGTGCATTTCAGATTCTAACACTATAAAATTAATCGAAATTCATAAAAGATGCACACCATTTTTAAAGATTACTTGAGATATCCCACTGATATTAATTATTCTTACCAGTGGGTGCAGTTCTATATTTGCTGAACTATTAATCTAGTCACTGTTGCATTCAAACTGTTCACTAATTGCCATTTCATGTATTATTTAAAAAAAATATGCATGTTGTACAAAAATTTTTCACAATCCATGTGTTAATTTCAAGTAGTAAAGAAGGGAGATAGTTATTTGGCTTAACTTGTGACACCAACATTGCATAAATTTCAAATAAATATGATGCTCGCATTTATTATGTATACAAATTCCTAGTTATTGTATATAATCTTTAGATTCGTGATAATAAATTATGCATTCTGAAGATGATATTTTATGAAGCTAAGAGCTATGATGTCTGTAACTTTTTCATTTAAAAATCTAATTATTGCAGAGATTTTATATGAAAATAACAAATATGTTTACGATTTTTATACGGGAATCAATGAGATGTTTTTATGGATGCAAAAAAAGAAACATTGGCTTGGACTAACGCCAAGTTTAGTTTATTTTAATGCGTTACTGATCAACGATCAATGCAAGAGGAAGAGTAAAGTAAAATAGGGATTGGTTGGAGTAGAAGAGGAAATAGTTGTTTGGGTTGGCTTGTCACATCAGCAGTAAGTTGTTGTGGTATACTCATAGTAGTGGTAGTAATAGCAATAGTAGTAGGGTAGAATATAGGTAGCAGTAAGCATAATAAAAGTTAAAAGTAGGTGGATTGCAAATTGTGAGGGTGAATTGAAGGAGGTAGCAGAATGATTTGTAGCCTTGTTTACTTTTTTCTTGTCTTTATTTTTTTATTTTTCATGTTGTACAGAGTACTGCTAGTCCTACTGCTAATTACCTATACTTATTTATTCACTTACTCAAACTTGCAGTTTATTAGGTTTGTTGTTGTTGCAACAAATAATAAAAACTATCTATTAGCTTCTTTCTATCTTAATATGTTTTCAGTGAGTGTACTTATTCTT
Organism: Thelazia callipaeda; assembly: GCA_900618365.1. Lineage (NCBI taxonomy): Eukaryota > Metazoa > Nematoda > Chromadorea > Rhabditida > Thelaziidae > Thelazia > Thelazia callipaeda. The sequence continues at coordinate 32,181 of UYYF01004490.1, forward strand.
TGTAAAAAAGTTAATTCTCAGACTATTAGTAAGTGCTTAGAATACTATCACTAATTTTAATATTTGACGGGAGAAAGAACTCACTCTTCGTTCCTCAGCTCATTTTTTTTGTACAGTTAATTATGGTAGCAACAATTCTGTATTACATCCATTCTCGTCATGTTTACTTTTGACTGTATGTATAATAATTATGTACTGGTGTGTATTTAAGAGTTCATTTCGTGTTGTGCTCAATTGGCAAAACACTAGAAATTTATATGCATACCGGAATAGATTTTCAGTATTTCTTACTTCAAAAATTCATGCTATGTTTTTTGCAATCTTCATAGTTTTTCTCTATGTAATCAGCATGTATCCCTCTTTCAAGGCCCTTATCAGTAATCGTTATGAGAGAAATAATTTGGAGCAGATTTATTTGCTGGAAGTATAATAATGAATTTGTGAACTGATTATAGATAATGATATGTTGCATTCTCATTTTGGCGCAATTTGGTTCATTGAGTAGTTTAGTTGTAACTTAATGAATTTTCTTGTGAGGTTTACTAATTTTTTTGCTATTGCATATTGCATATCCCTCACAGTTGGCTTGTTATTGTACCGTTGAGTTAATTATCAAAGAAATTTGTTGCTCAAATAAATTGATGATTTTTAAAGAATCAATGTGTTCAAGAATTTCATTCATTCTTTGCTTTTTTTCCTGTGTAGCTTCAATATGGTTTATCATTTTTAATCACTTTTTTCTTTGAGCATAAAATTGGTATCACTAATTAGTTGACAGGAATGTATTGTAAACTATTGATGTCTACTGCATATTTATTATCATATAAATCTCAAAAATAATGAGAATATACTGAATTGAAAAAAAAATTACATTGAATTGAAATAAATAATTTACTAGTCTACAAGATTCAAGCTATTTGCAACCCTATTTTCTGATAAAGTACAAAGGTCATTGCAGCAAGGTCGATTGATAAAACTTAGTCTTTGTAAATAACAAAAGGTGTGTGTAAAGGCTGGTGCTTGTAGTAAGACATCTTTGTTTTTTAAACAATTTTTTGGAATGTGCGCGAGATGTGAGGATGTGTGTTTATGAGTGTGTGTGTGTGAGAGTCTGTATGTGTATTTATGCGTGGATATATGTGTGTGCACTCATCTTCGAGTAGATAGTTCCATTTGGAAGTGCGTATATGTCTAAATGCTTGCCTTTAATACATGCAAAAATGTAATTGCGTGTACAGTTATTATGAGTAAAGCGGAAAAAGTGCCATTTATTGTTTGTGATTATTAATATTGCCACAAAATGGATGTGAATATGAACAAGACTCGCATTATTTTGCCTGAAAAAACAATCAATGCGTCTGACTTATCAAATGTTAATTTGTCCATTAAAATGTATTTTTTCTGAGGGTGCTACTAGCATGAATTGATAGTCTGCTTTCCATTTAAACGTATTAGTATTTTTTATAATCCTCGTGTCAAATAATGCTGCATCATTTATCATTCATCATTTATACGCATGCTGAAAACCAATTCTATTGCGGCATTTGGATAACAAGATCTTTTTACTTTAAAAAGTTTGGAAGTGGAAGAAAAGAGAAATGTATTATTATGGCTGTGTGTCGCTTTCATTTACTTCGAGTATAGTTGAGTTTGTTTTCATTTATCTAAACAAATATCATTCGTTACGTTACATAATTTCAAAAATTTATGGCTTATTATGATTGAAATGTGATAAATATAGTCATATCAAAAGTTCACTCTTCATTTTCGATCTTAATAAACGTAAAGTAACATCAACAAGTTAGAATGGAATGATCAAGCTTTTCTAGTTTTATTTATGAGATTGAGATTTTTTTTGATATTTTTCTCGCATTAATTAGAATAATCAACATTTAATTAATAAAACTTCAGTTTTCATTATACTCAGCATCCAAATATCTTAATTTTTTTTGCTAGCTCATATTTAGTCACCAAATACAGAACGAGGGATTAGTAAGGTCGAGTGATTACAACTTATTCTTTGATTACAACAAAAGACGTGTATAAAGCATTTAGTTAGCAAAAAAGCTAAACGAATTGTTTGCCAATATATCGCCAATTCGTTGCAATGTGATTAATTCACATAATTGCTCATTAATTAGTATCTGAATAATTGATCTCCAAATTTTTATATGTTGTAATTTTTTGTTCCTACTGATCTCAGGAATTTTAATATGCTTATGTTGAAAGATGGATATTCGTAAATTCTTTGTGTGATTGACTTTCACTTTTTTCCTAATGTAGTGAATATATTTGTTTGCAACAATGATAAAATTCAGTGATTCATTGATAATATATTTTCGTTATAGGTGCTGTTGCATTGTAAACATGTACTTATGGGTTCCCTGTTACTTTCTAAAAGTGCGGAGAATGAGAAATGATTTTTGTTTATTACGGTTTTTTGGTTCCCTCTTATTTTCCAAAAGTTTTATTTCATAGTGGAGGTGTCAAACCTACAAATACATATATATATATCACATATACATATACATATATATATGTGATGAGAAAGTTATTCTAAAAATATTTTTAATGTTATTTTCAGTTTCAAGCTCTTCCGCATAAATATTTTCTATTAGATTATTTGCATAGTTTTTGTCAGCAGTAACAGATTTCATTATTTATTGTGAATGACTAACTATCTACCGCGAATACAAGTATACAAAAATTATGCATAGCTTTATGAGTCAAATATAAAAAAGTGTGTATGATTACATACTTTCTATGAAGTAACTGTTTGTTATAAGCATTATAGCATTTAGTTTTCTTGGGCATTATGCATTTTATAGTTGCTCAATTTATAATTATGTGTGAGATCATTTCTTTATTTGTTTCTTTCTTGATATTAATATACCTAATGTAGCTTAGAGTGACAAACTGCCTATGTGAAGTTGCAGTTATGAGTAACTTTTCTTTTGATTTGATATTTTCAAATGCAATAAATTTAATAAATAGATGATGTAGATACAGATAGATAATCGCGCATTACAATTAATTGCTGATACTCATCTCCTCCAATATTGTCTTTCATTTAGTTTCATACAATTGTAAAGTAACAATAATAATAAGAATAATAATAATAACAATAATAATTATTATTAATAATTAATAATTATAACAATAATAATAGTATTGCTTTTTTTTTCTTGATTTCTAGTAATCAGCCGCTACTTTCTCCTTCTCAGTGTTAAATACAATTAGTATACCCATCGATCAATCTATTTTACGATCGAGAAATCCGGTAATGCTCCTAAAACACTCTTCACTGTCTTTATTCGACTCAAGATGTTACCTCGGCAAATCGATACATACATGTTGTGTCACTTTCTTGTCATTTCCTGCTAATACTTTTGGCTTCTGCTATATTACTACTATCGTCATCGTCATCATTATCATCTGTGTCTAGCTTGTTTCTTGCACTCATTCCTTCTATATTATTCAATATGTCAATCAATGATTCAATATGACTCCATTTACTCTACATAATACTTATTATATATTTATAATTACGCTAAAAATTTACCATTTATTACTTACTTTCTTTATTTTCAAACAGCCTTCTGAAATTAATCTCACTACATTTTTTAATCTCTTCTACTTCAATAATAAACTCAGAATCATTTTATTGCATCTCAATTTTCTGTCATATATTCACTTTCTTAGTCATAGTAATGTGATTATACTGATAAGTCTTATTTCATTGCTATTATGGCGTCATACTAGTGTGAAGACGATTAATATCAGTTAATACTGAAATCAGCAAATACAAATACAAATACAAATACTGCACTCATCAAAGTGCACTAATGTTGCATAACTGCTTAATTTATGCATATTTCTTGAATTATTTTTTATAAAGCATGAATACCTCTTCACAAATGTAATTCATTGACAAGTTACACTTTATTCCGTTGCTCTCTGCCATTGCACAGTCATCTTTTTCCAGTATGTATTATGCATTTTGTATTCTAATTTTTAGCATTTTATTCTTTTCAGCAATTCTCTGTATTAACTTTGCTGAAATTTTGGTTACTGTCTTTTATGCTGCATTACAGTTGACCTTTTGTAGCTCTCATTGCTTGCAATGTAAGTAAAACATTTACATTTGCAAGCACTGAGAGCTACTCAAGACCTATCATCAGATCAAAATGTTAAGTAAAACAGCTCTGATATATTAAGAATATGTAGAATCTAAGCTTGACACATATTATTATCCTCTACTTATATGTAATAAAATCTCAGACACATTCCTTTAACATTTTGACCTGATGATAGGTTTTATTCAAGAATTTTTTTTCAAGATTTGCAACTTTTGTCTAATTTTATTTTTTAAATTCTTTAACATATTTGATCATATCTTCATAATATGTCATGTGCTACCTAGCGCTAAAATAATTATTATAAAGTTGACTGTTTAACGTCTTCATTTTATATAAATATATATTAAGCTGGATGATTACATAGTTGACGAAATATTTTCGTTACGAGGCGACCAGATGGCACTACGAGAGCTAGGCGCTACCAAAGCACAAACGGTTTATTTTATTACTTTTTGATAGATGTTGACATTAACCAAAGCAAGCCTTCATTTTATGCTTTAAATGAATGCAAGAGACATTCTGATTTGGGAAATCAGCCATAGAATCGAATTTTTTTTGTGACAAATTTTTTAATTCTCAATTTTGTTATTTTTGATTGTTCATTTCTTTTGTTTACATCAATTCTTATTGTTACAGTACAACTTTTCACTCTATTATTTGTTTCTGTTTTTCACCTCATTTATATTAATTTTTTTTCAGCTTCCAGTAGCATACGGTTGCGCCGATGGTTTAACAACTTCCACTTCTGCATTGCGAAATACAACAATTTCAAAAGGCCGATCAATTCATGGTGCAACTAATTCATGTAAGAAAACAGAACCCTCATTTCAGTTTTTTTCGAAGCCTTTGGTAACAGCTGAAATTAGACTTCTCATTTTTTGTATCAGGTTATGAAAGCTCACACTCTTAATTTCTTTAGTAGACGTAACTTAGTAGTGATAATGAGTTTTTTGATTATTCTTTGAATTATGGAAAGTGATTGTTTTTAGTTGATTCGGGTCAGAGTATATCGTCAATAAGTTCTATATCGATTGTTGGCTCAAATTGTCGCCAAAGAGTGTCATCAAGCGCTCCGGCCAGTAGTTTGGATATGGAAACACTGGTGCGGAATGTCAGCCAAGAAATTGGCAGTGACCAAGATTTTTATCGGGAAAGGAGAAAAAAAGATATACATAATATGAGTAAGCTTACAGTTTTTCTAGATTTTTATATTAGAATTAAAATCATGGATAGGTCAAATAGAGTTTTTATGAAAAAGATTGTTATAATTCAGTTATTGCAGATACATTTGTTGATCTTTCCATTGCTCTTTATTTTTAAGGAGTTAAAAAATTTTTTCGTGAAAGTGATGTTTTAATACGAATCCTATATATCACTGATTTGTTTTTGTACAGTTTTACAGATTATTATTGCAGTTGAACGAAGAAGAAGGTATAATATAAATGATCGTATCAAGGAATTGGGACTTATGCTTCCGAAGACATCGTCTGAGTAATTATTTTTGTATTTGTTACTAGACCGTTTCTCATGTAATAATCAGAAAGTTCTCATGGCTCTGTTTGAATTTTCATGTGAATTGAACCAAATTTTTTCCAAAAGCGTGCTTCTAAATTCCAGGGAACTGAAATTAAATAAAGGAACTATATTGAAAGCTTCTTGTGATTATATTCGGCAGTTACAAAAGGATCGTGAGTTGATGTTACGACAGCAGCAGTACCAAGCCAGGTTACAACAAGCAGCTCAAATGTATGCTGACAGAGTTAAAGTCAGCAGATTATGAAATTTTTTTTAATTTACGAATTGCATTGATTTTCTGTTTTGCTACCAATATTTTTTAAAATGTTACTTGCTTAAAGATGCATAGATTACTTTGTATAAATTTTTTTACCTAGTTTTTACTGTATAGTGAAGATCTCTCAATTTCAAATCTGTAATTGTACATGAACGGTTGTTTTCTGTCTCATAATTATGTTATGAAAGTCAATTTTATGTAAATTGCAGGAACTGGAAAATCACTTACAAAAAAATGGTATTGCTGTACCACCTTCTGCAGTAAATTTGCCGCCTATACCTCTGTCATCATTTTCGAACGATAGACGATCTATCAAACAAGAGCCTTTTGATGAGTTTCCTCCTTCTCCATCTCATACGTCATCAAACTGTATTGTAAGTTTTCAGTTACCATCCTGAATGTCATGGCAAGATGCTATGACTTTTTTTATTTTAAAATTTTTGTAATTTAGCAAAAAATTTCTAGAGTTCATTTTCACAAGTACATCATCATTAATAGACTGATTGGCACTTTCAAGAATAAAGAAAAATATATGAAGTGGAGGTAAGAAATTGTTATTAATTGCTAAAATCTCAGAATTCGGCTGGATTTGTATCACAGCTAACAGACACAACGGCATCGATATCAATTAACAGTCCTGTATCCAGTATCAGTCATCAAGAAAGCAGTTCTTTTTTGAGGTACTTATCTAAACCAATATTGTTCCTAAAGTAGATATTGTTCCTGACGATTTTTTTAATAAACAATTTCAGTGCAACCGACGATCCATATTCTGCTAGTGCATATGCTCAAGCAGCTACTTCTTCCCTTAATTCGCAACAAGGATTCCCAGATCTTATTATGGATGACCTGAATTCGATGCGTACTATATTGCAGGTATTTTTTAGTTCACGTTGTATTCATTTCATCTTACTTTTCCGTCCAAGTCATTTTTTCTCACTTCGTTTTTTCTCTACTTGCTGTTCATCCTAATCTACGTTAGTCTTCTTTATTTAACAATTATTTTGGTGTTTTAGGATGATCCTATGATATCAGCAGCAGCAGGGGGTAGGCCTTCGCCATCTGCAAGCTTAACTAATCAGTTGTCACCAGATATACTGTGGAATCAAGCGAATTTTTCGCCAGATAGTCATAATCAAGTAGCTGCAGGTAGTTCTTACCATCAACAAGCCAGTATGGATTTCACTTAAATGAGTTGTCCATATTTTCTAACATTTCAATCTTTTATCTGATCACTTGATCTTACTTTTTTGTCAGGAACTTCATTTCTTGGGTTTAATCTTCTCAGTGCATGCCACCCAATTTCAGTCGTTTGTAGTTCTTAGAAACGGGTGCGTTTGTTACTATACTTTGAAAGTTCGTAAAACATTTTCGAAACTGTTTTTTCGTTTTGTACAAAGTCATGGACGCAATTTTACATTGCTTCGAAAGAAGCGCAAAGACTTTTGATTATAAAAGGCTCAGGTTTCGAGCATAATTGACGAAATTTGAGTATCATTTTCGATCAGCTAAAATGGTTTTATTGCATTATAATTTACGTGCATGTAGAAAGTTTTTGGATCTTAATGATTATCAGGAATTTCTTTTTTCATGTCATCTATTGTCGGGTTTTACGTCATTTTTTCAGGAATATTTTTATGAATTCATTTCTAGCCAGTTTCTACAAACTCTTCTTGTCCGCCATATTTTTTGTCGCAAACCGCTTTTAAATTGTCTCTAGGTTTCTAAATTTTCAGTTGATGCTGCCGACGTAGTGTTGGATGAAAGATTAAGATTAGTCTTTTAAAGCACTTGTTGCACATGCAACATTTAGAGCAGTTGTTTTTTTTACTATCAGATTTCGAATGTTGCATAGATTTCACGTTTTCTTTGATAATCACTCTAAACTTAAAATTAACCAACACTACGTCATCATACAATTTTTTTAGTAATGCGGACTAGTACTTGTTTTTTCAATTTCATTTGCCTAGACTTTGGTAAAAACTTTTTGGTGACTTAGTACATGTTCGTATACAAAACTACTCATTTCAGGGAACTAGCTGATTTCAGACAACAGGTTTTTTTGTTTTGTTTTTTTCTTTTTTGATTGTATCCTCGTATTTTTTTTCCGTCTTATTAATGAGAGTACTAGTAATATCTGCATATTTGTATTTGATTTGTACTTTTATGGATTTTTGAAAAACTAGACTTGATATTATTGACGTAAGATGTCTGGAATGTTTATTCAGTTCACATAAATGTAGAGAAAAAAGTTGTAATAATAAAAGTCAATGGGTTAGCTTTTCAATTTATTGGATTTTTTTAATGTAATAAATTTAAATATCATTGTAAAAACATAGAACATGATGTCAATTCTTTATGCACAGGCTTCACACAGTAGTGACAGATAATATTCCATCGATGGATCGACTTGAAATATCACGATTTCCGTGAGCCATGAACTCTTGAATGGTAGTGAATTTATCCAGTAAGCGGTTACCTTTCCGACGCATCATTTTTTTCTTTGATAGTTGTACAATTAACTGAAAATAAATGAGACAAATTTGAGAATGAAGACGAATACTCCAAGTATATTTCAGTTTTTGGAAAATTTTTAACGAAATTATGAAGTTGGTAGAAAATGCGCAGTTTATTGGGTTTAATTGAGATTATACAAGTATCTCCATTACTTTTGCTTTATATAAATACAAGCATAATAATACCTGATCTGATGGTTGCTGAATTCGTTGAGCCATCAACTGATGATGCCTTAATTTCCTCTGTTTAGCTCGCTCCCACTGTTTTTTACGTTCTTCTCTAGTCCAAAATCGACCAGTCTTCAGCTCACTCATCGCGTCATCATCTGTACTTACACCTATCCGTTCCTAAAAGTTATATTAAGTATAATATAATTTCCATAAATACTAAGAAAAGATAGGTAGAAGAAAATTGTTTTTTATTTTGGATTTAAAACTGCGCAAAACAAGTTACCTTGTTTAGTTGCTCTTCTCGTTCTTTAAGTAATTTATTTCGAATTGGTTTCTTTGTAATATATCGACTTCCATCCGCTCGCCTTTTAATCTAAAAACATTGTAGTTTTGTAAGCATAAGTAGTGTTCAGATTTATATCTTAACTTCTCTATATATCTGGCAACGATAAATTTGGTTGTGAAGCATTACGACTTTTATGAAACTACACTGTCATTAAGCATAGATAAGAGTTATGTTTTAGCTAGTTTCTGTTCTAGATATTACTCATGTTCTGTGAAAAATTACCGCGTTTGGTAGATACATTTTTTTAAATCTTATATGAGACTGAAGTGTGAGTAAAAATTGAAAATTATCGTCAAATGTCATTAGTTTCAAAGTTATTTATATCTTAATACCAAGATGGGAAGCTGTCAAATCAAATTATATGTTGAATGCTAAAATGAATTTGAGGTAGAACTGCACAATTCAAAGATGAATTAAGAGTAAAAAGCTTCACATTATACGTATTTTGGATAATATTTAATGACTAAGAATTAGTTACATACCTTCCATTCGCATGTTTCACGAGCTTTAACATTTTGGTATTGTTCCTTAGTTTGATTTCTAATTGCATTTTGATCACTTTTCGAATTACAAGTACCAGTTACATTAGCTGATGATGCCCTCAGCATATGGGCTTGTTCAACCATTGCTTCACGTAGCAATCGTTGTTGGAGTGCAATCGTTTCGGCTAATTTCTGAGGCTTCGTGTACATTGTAATACCAGCTTTGTTACTTCAAAAAAGCTTTTATGTATCCTTCATTCGTTCGATTCTTTTCAAAATTAATATTATCTGATTCAAAAAGTGTTTTGTAAAAAAAATCAATTTTAATTTTTTTGCAAAGCTTTTTTTTTCATCGCTAATCAGTATACCTTGAAGTAGAGATCTATTGAAATATAAAACGCATTACTAAATATCATAGTTATTCGGGTTCAAATAATGCATGAATTATAAGGATTTATTGGCTTTAATGCCCAAAGCAGGCAAGAAATTCTGTAGTTCTGAAACTTTTTTGCATATTATTTAGTGCACTAGTTAGTTATTCCTTATTTACTGATATAAATAATAATGCGAAAGTGTTAAAAAAAACTAAATTTAGATTCCTACTTATCGGCTTTGCGGGTTTCGCTAAGCATCCCTTGAGTTTTGACTTTTTTCCCATTATTACTTGCTACTGCTTGTTGATCGTTATCAGCTTGTATTACTTTAGATTCTTTTTTTCCCCATTCCCGTAAAACAACCGAATACTGTGGTAACCTGTCAAATTTTATTAACGAAATCTAAATAACTGTTAAAATAACAACGAAACTCACTAAAGAATATCAAGTTCGTTGCTGTATAATTGTCATACCAAAAATTCGCTCTATTTAAGCCATTTTTGCTTCAGTAAAAGTATCAGTGATTATTACCTAAATTTAACTTGCGGAATTTGGGAAGTTGATGGTTTTTGTAAAACCATACATCGGGTCATGTCCTCGGCAAATTTAGGAACTGTGTAGTTAGGATGAACAATTTTGCTGTCCCTGAAAGTTTTAAATGATTTCAAAAAATTTCATGACCTATTCTCAAATTTCTGTAAATGAGTACAAAATTGAAGCAAAACTCATATGCCTTATATTATATGCATTATGTAAGCCATGTTGGAACAGAATTAGTGGTAATTCACTGAATTATATTCAACACAATAAACACATGAAATGAAGTTTAGACTTACTTCTTGATCTGAACTAAGGCATCAGGTTTTAGTGGAGTGCTGCGGCAGGACTCACCAGTATTGTATGCACTTGATGTGTCTTCTAATCTTCCTTTACCATCAATTTTCACATCAGATACGTTACTACCTCCATTAGTTTCAATTTGTGACATCTAAAATTATTAGCACAAATGATACTTCATAACCTTCTTAAAAGCTAAGCTCAATGTTTCTATGATTTTTCTAGCTTTGAATTTTTAATTGAAAAAAAAGCATATAACAGAACTTCACGAAGTTAATGCAGACTTCAGTAAGTGATAAAGAATCTCAATAATTAATTGGCAGATAGTAGTAGTTTGCTTAGCAAATAAATATAAAGATTACTTTCGCAAAATCACGTTCGTTATCAGTGTGTTTTGAAATTAACCTATCACACTCCAAGCGTATTGTTTCCATCTCTCGATGCAACGACGCTAATTCCCGTTCTAAGGAGTTTTCACTAACACACCTATCAACAAATGAATTTGTAAAAGTAATAGGTTTTTGAAATGCAACAAATACAAAGTCATAAATTTTTAGAACATACAGTCCAGGAAAAATCGGACTTAAAAGCAGTGTACAATCGTTTCAGCTTCTTTAATTCACATAAATACAGACTGACTATTACAAGTAGGAACAGTTACCTTTTCAACCTTTGATCAGTCATCACTGGTAAATCGATTAATGATTCAGTAGACTGATTCAAGCTACTTAAAATCGGAGGGGGTAACAGTTCCAGATCAGAATCCGTCATTCTTGATAAACCAGAATCCTAAAATAGAATCAGATAAATAATGCATATAGTGTAATAGACATAAAAATTACTGAAAATTCGCAAAATATTATATTATTTCATTAAAACACAAATTCAACAACCAGACATTACATATTATTCAAATCTGTTTTGATAAAAAGGAAAGATGAATGCGTGAGAACCGCGCAGTACTGTAAAATAAGGTATAAATGTTACTCTTTAAATATGATTGCATCAAGTTTTTCTATACTTTAAAAAGGTAATTTTAGTTTGGTTTGCCGAAAGAATTTTAAGTTGTTAAAAAATTACTGTAAATTTTGAAACACGTTTTCATGTTGTGTACTTTTATAATCCTAAAAATTATTATTTTAATTAAAATTGCAGTGAAATTGACTCAAGCAACCTTTTCTAAGGTTGAATTGCTGGAATTTACATCGGTAAGTACACCTTTATCTTCAGTATTTAAACCTACACCAGATGCTTCCATTACCAGCTCGAATTCATTCTAAAAATCATAAAATTTGCTAGCTAGAATTGATTATTTTTATTTTATTTTAGTAATTACTTAATTGCTAAACATATGACTTTAAAAATAAAACATAATAAAATATAAATAAGAAAAAAAGAATGCTTACATGTACTGAACGAGCAAGCAGCAAAGAAACTTGATCACCACTACAACGAAATTGCTCTTTTGCACTATTAGGACCATATATTGCTTCACCATTTACCTAGCAGTGGTATAAATGTTACAAATCAGATTTAAATTTTATACATTTCATAGAATAAATTTGGAAACACATGAAATTTCCATTTCTTTATTCTTATTTCTTCTCAAAAAGAGAATGATTATCTTGAAACCTGCAATATTTGATCGCCAAGTTTTAGACGTCCATCAAGATCAGCAATACTGCCACACTCAATCTACAACTTTTACTTTACTTTTAATTTTAATTGAGACCCTTTGCAATGATCTATAAGAAACTGACTTTTTGTTTATTTTTCATTTTTTGTTAAGAGCATTTTTTACTTTAGTCATTAAGACAAAATATTTGTGCATTTAATGTGATTGAAATCATTCTTTTTTCATTAATTTACTAAAATGAATATTTATAACAAAGCACACTGAAAACAAGTAGTGGAAATGTGCAAATTCATTTTAAAGTAAATTTTCTGACTAACCTCTCCAATAAATATATCAGTACCATTTTCGATTTCTGTATTGTAACATAATTTCAATCCAAGCCGTGGACAACTTCTTGACCTTTTTAGTACAACTTTCTAAAGAGATGAAAGTTAAATTGTTCTTTTTATGATCTCTACAATAAACATATTTTATAAAGTTCAGCAGTGAAGTTGTAAAAGGTGACAACAATTTTAATTTTAAGAAATTCAGATCCTTTAATTGCATTATGGAATAAAATAGCAAAACAGATCTTTTAGCTAATTCATAGTAATTAGTCAGAATTTTAAAAAAGGAATTAAAATTATAAATTTATCGTTTCTATTCCCTGAAGTAAGCATTAAATTATTCTGCATTTCAATAATGCATGCAATACTGACTTACTTCAATTATAGCGGACTTTGCCCAAAAAAAAAAATGAAATGATTGCAAAAAATGATAAATTTGATAAAGCAAAAGGAGATAAATGACATTGAGAAGGCTAGTGGATAGATGAACGAGTTTTCAAAGCTGTTCAAATAGTAATCGTAGATTGATTGAAATGAAATAGCAAAGGAATAGAACTCATAAATTTAAAATTTCGATTATTTTACTATTTATATCCTGGCAATAAAGTGAAATCAAAAATAAATCATAAATATTATTTATATTTCAAAATAGAAGTAACAAGCGTGAAAAAAAACAACTGAAACCCATGTAAAAATATGAACTCAATAAAAAGTCGCTACATTTATTTAACCTTTGAGCTTATAAAATAATGAGTAAAACATAAAAAATTAATTACAAATAAATTCCAAAATTTGCAATATTTTTTTAAGTAATAGAAATTTTCAAATAATAATTTGACAATCTTTAGCTGCATAAAATTAGCAGCTGTTTCCAAATAAAATTTCAATTACTAATTTCAGTGTGCTAACATTTGGGAAAATTTAGATTTGTTAAGCAGAGAAGGACAAAGATACTGACTGTTTAATTTTAAATCATGCGCATCTTTTCTCTACATGCAAAAACAATGTAAAACAACCTCCCAACCATTAAACAGTTACAATACATTAATGCTTTTGTCAACGAAAACTACAAAATTAACTTTAATCTTAACTCTAACACAAACATTTCAAGGTAATTGCACCTGTAACAATCATTATTATCTAACTTGCATGCGAGAAGTTAGTTATTCGTTGTTTTTTTATTCTTCTTACTTATGGAAAGACAAGAGAAACATAGGTCAATAATAAATAAATGTGATTTTGATATCTACAGGTTTTTTCAATGATATTTGCAAATTATCAATGATAAAAATATAAGGTAATTAGGAAAGCAAAAGATAAAAATTAACCTCATACTCGACATCGCTTAACCCGTTTCCAACATTCGCAAATGCCTCCATATATTCGCTGAAATTTTTCAAAATTTATATTATAAACAAATAGTTGAAAATTTTGATCTACGCTTTAACATTAACAATCTTTTTACTTTCAATAATAGTCACAAACTGGTTAGATGTAAGAAACGAAAGTATTATTCAAATATTTCATCAGTTTGCCTCCAAAATGTAAAATTAATTATACAGATTCTAATTTGCATTTTCAAATTTGTTTTTAATATTTGAATTTTTCTCATGGTGTTGCAAATAATTACCATTACTACGGAGTTTTATAAATTGTAAGTTGAATTATCTGAAAGAGATTAAAAAAAAAAACCCAATGTTCTTTTCCTTTTTGATGCTAATAATGTTGTAGAAAAAAAAGCAAAAAATAACCAAACGTTGCTATTTTTTTTAAATAAATACAATAAGAAAATAATAATATTTGCATATTTATGTAAATATAATCTATAATAAATGAAATGGAGAGGAAATATAGTAAAGAAAGCAAAGTTGCTGACAGCTGCTTATTTTGCATCCATCTATTTATCCTTCAATTCTTCCTCTGTTAATTCCGGCTAAAATTTGTTGTATGAACGTTTAAAAGTGAAATGATTGAAACGCCATTTACTTTGCTTTCTTCCCTCCTTTCAACCAATTGCTTATGTGTGTTTGTTGCAAATCATACTAAATCTTCAATTCTTTGTGCATTTTATTTTACCATTTAAACTTTGGCAAAAACGTAAAAGATTTATCCACCTGAGACTGACTATTCACCTGAACACTTCACCTCATTTCACTAAACAACAAAACAAAACATATATCATATTTATACAATCAAAATAAAATGCAGCAAAACCATTTTTACAATATTTTATTATCACTTTCAATTTATTATTTCTTATTTTGATTTATATTATGACTTTTATTAATACATTTTTCCTTCATTACATAATATATTGTTACAATTTTAACTTATTCAAAATATTTGTATTTAAAATTTTTTTTTGCATTTATTGAAAAAACTTTTATGAAGAGCAAAATTTGCAAACAACTGATTACTGAAAAATTTTAAAGATTTGACATATTTTTTACTCATTTTTTAGTGAAATTATAAATAGCATCAATTTTTAATGCTTTACAATTTGTCGAGTCGTATCTTATTATTTTCAATATTTATCACTACTACTCCTACTTTATTATAGCTTTCATAAAAAACTACACACTAAATGAAAATTATTGTATTCAATACAAAACTGCTAATGCGAGAACACAAAAATTTTCAGTGCTAAAATTTATAACACTTTAAAGTATTACCACATTACATGTATATAAATGCAGTGTTACAAACATATTTTAAAATACTGTTAATCTTTTGAATTTCGGTTTTTTGAAGCACACATTAAGAACGAATGCCCTTAAATTTTGTATTATCGTAAAATTCAGTAATAATACTACTGTCAAACTGTCAAACTGCTAAACTTGTGTGAAAAGAAAAAAGTGAAATTACTTAAATCGACATTTGAGCTCTTCTGTAAGATGATACTTTTAAAGAAGCAATACAAAGTTTTATAGTAGCAGCTCCATTAGCATTTATGCATTTCGTCTCATTTGCAGTCAAAAAACTTGACTAACTTTCTAAAAACTTCATTGTAATCCTTTTTAAAATTCAATAACTGCTTACTCACCTCATTTTTGTTGGAACAATCTCAATCTCTTCATAACTGTAATCATTTGATGCACTTTGAGAGTTCTTAACATTCCATAATCCTTCACGATTTAGTGCTGCCTTTGTAGCAGCCGCGAGTTCATCATGATAACATATATTATCACCGTCCATTTTATGAGTTAGCAGCTTAATTTTTTAACACATGAAATGATTAGTGACAATCATGCAAAAAAAACATTTGCTTAATATAATGTAAAAATAAATAAGAAAACTTTAGTGCAACATCAAAAGATAATAATAGTGATTTTTTGAATTCAAATTTCATAAATAAAAGCTATGATTTGATAATTTTTCAAAAGTATTATTGCCCTAAAAAGAAATATAAAGATATTAATATAAAGATTAAACTTGAAAGGAACTTGCAAAGATAAAAAAATACAAATAAAATTGAGGGCACAATTGAAAAGAAAGACTGATTGAAAAAAATAAAGCCTGTAATAAAAAATGACCAGAAATAATTATATTTTCCTATACAAAACAAATATTTCAATTGGTATTGAATAGTTAATTAGTAACGATAAAATCAATTTTACCATAAAATAAGATATAAAAGTGGCGATAAAAAATATGTATTTTAATTAAAATTTCCAGCTATTTTTTGATAACTGCCTTTACTTTAAATTATTTATATATCTAACATCTAACATCTAACAATTATTTGATTGAAAAATTAAGTTCGTACTGCATGCAAGAGGAAATAATTTATTACATGCAATGAAAAAATATACATATTAGCCCAAATAATTTAAGAAAATATATTAGCTTAAACAAATCTTTTAATTCATTACAATTGTCCGAAAAATACAATTAGTAATCAATTTCATATATTTATTAATTATTTCAAAGAAACTATTCATAAATTCAAAACAAAAATTAAAAGATTATGTTTATTTCAAATCAGAATTTGTGACTATAAACTGAATAGTTTTGGGCTCATCAACTGCTCATCACAATCAATAATAATCATATAGAAAGTTACTGTATTTTTTGAATTATGCGTTATAGAACTAATTTGACATTCATATTATTTCTTAATTTCACCGCTATTAGTTTTATTTTATTTCAATGAAATATGTTGATATCCGTGAAAATTAAAAGAAAAATTAAAATCATAAGTTTTATTCATTAATTTTTTGCATATATTATTTCTAATCATAACAAATTTATTCATCAATTAATTATCTCTTACATCTCAAAAACATGAATTCGAAATTAACAGCACAAAATCAAGAAATATTCAGATAATTTCTTTTAGTCAGTATGTATACTTTAGTGATTTCTGAAATAATTATCGAAGAAACTTTGATAGAATTTGGCTTAAATAAAAGAGCAAATAAAGTTGAATATTTAGACAGTTTTATAAAAAAATAGCTCCAAAAACTCATGAATTCATTTGGTGAACATACTCTTAATGCTTTATTTCTGAATTCCAAAAGTAAAAATTTTGGAAATTCAAAAAAAAGATAAAAACATAAAGCAATTATCTTAAAAATAACAAGATGAATTGCACAAAATTCAATTTCAAAAATTTATCCAATTAATAAGGTTTTATCAGAATAATAAAATAGGCTAGTAATGAAGTAATATTCTTATATTAAGATGCCAACAACCCCAACCAATGAATACTCAGATGAGAAGTATTAAAAATGCCCATTTGCTTATATTTAAAAGTAACCTCAAGAGGATAAAACTTAATATCGAAAAGGGTCTGAAACTGAAGCGATAATGATGCTACTATTATTATCAACGTCAATCTCACTCTTAATCCACATATTTCTTCTAATTTTATTTTCAAAGACAGACTTATTTTTGAATGTCTTTTTGTAGAAATTTTCTACAGTTCAAGTATTAAAAATAATTTATCATATAAACTTGTCTTATGAAAGGTTCAAAATAAGAAGTTAGTGAAATTTGGAGAAAGAAATCTATCTTCATAAACATTTCATTGTTTGCTTCCATTTTAAACGATTTATGAGATTGCAATTCTTTTCTAAAGAACGTGAAACTTTTTAGAATACAAGTCTTCCTTTTCAGGAAATAAGAAGAATTTAAAAAACAATAAGTGTAGGAAAGAAATACATTAAAGTTTGGCTCACTTTTCATGAACTTCTGCATATTTATTTAAAAACAATTCAATTTCATTCAAAAAGTAACAAATAAATTATGCTAAGAATGCAAAAATCTATCGGTTATCAGATTATATGTGCATTTATTTGATATACGTCAAATAATTATTTACCAGAAAGTATTAGATTTCAGCTGAACGCAAAGATATGTGATAAAAATTTGCTTTCGTGTCATATTAATCATTTTATATTATTAATTTTCAAAATGATTCCTCGCAACTTTCAAATTTTCTTTTTCCACTTCGCTAAACTCTTCTCAAATTAGATTACTATTACAAACGTATAACACTTTGACCAGTAGCACTTACTTATTTGAAGAAAATAAAAAACTTTGACTGACATTTTGATGAAATAATAATAACAACCTCAAATCTTTTTAAAGAATAGTGACAAGATTGTATGGAATATAGAAAATGACTGATTCATAGAAAATTTTCTGACTGAAAATTAGTTTTTGCAATATTACGTTGTTATTAATTCATTTCTTGAAAGTAAAAAACGACACTTTTCAAGTTTTCTCAGCCTATTATACACTAAAAAAATTTTGAAATAAACATTTTTTTGTGTGCTATAGATTAGTATTAACGCTAAATTATGCAAATGACATTAACAGTTCTCTTCGCCAAAGTTAAAGAAAGTAGTGAAGAATGAATTCAACTCAAAGAATATTTTAACTAAGCTTCATGCGTTAAAATAAAGCATGCTTTCTACTAATTAAAAATTTCCAACAAATTTAAGCTTCAATATAAGAAACACTAGAAGTTATCGGCTCTACTAGCATGATATATAAGCATGAAGAAAAAAAATTAATTTGTTTTTCTGAGCAAAAGTGATTCTGCAGAACTTTAATCTCAATGAAAGTAATTCAAAAAATTTATATTTATATAGTGTTTGCAGTAAATTTTTTAATACACAGTTTCAAAATTATCAAGCAAATCTTCAGAGCTGAAAGGAATTGAAAATGCTAGAATTCAGTACTATTGAAATTTCTTTAGTTCTAACAGTAATCTACAATCTACAATAAACTGAATAAAAGAGTCAGGTTTGAACAAAACTAATTCTCATATCTGATTTTACAAGAAAAATATTAATCAAAATAAATGTAAACAAATTTAAAAACGGTTTCCCTACTACTAATTTTAATTAATCTGTCCTCATATTTTAAATTTGATACCAATGTATTTTTTTCATAACTGAAAGAAAATAATACCAACTTATAAAGACAAATATTTCCTCCGAATATATTTATTCATTTATAGCAATCATATGCGATAAAATTCACACACGCAAATGTCCGTATAAAAATATTTGATCAGATACTATCATTACTCATAATGATTTCTACATCATAGTTTTTAATGACTGAAATGATCATTGCGTGTGGTCGTACCAACCTGCTGGTTGCAACAAACCAAGTAGCGTAACTTGTCCATATGGGAACTTTTTTTAAATCTTGTATCGTTTGCAATTTCCACTCACAACTAGAAAATGAAAAATTGCGAATATCGGATGTTAGTGAATTAATTTTTCTGTGCTATTTTTCGATGCAAATTATAGTGCTAGCCTGAAAATGATAGCTTATAATCATTTTAAATACAAAGCATTCTCATATTGCTTTGTATCCAGGATGAAAAAAACTAAAAAAAATAATTATGAGCAATTTAGAATCCTTGCTTTATATACATGTATATATATATATATATATATAAAGTAAGGAATAGCCGTGTCCAATTAGTATTGTAAGGGAAGAGAAGAATAAGCATTTCATTAATGAACAAAAGCATTGAAGTACACATGTAATTAGGTTATTATTTAGGATCTTGAGTGAATGGGCAAGAGATCGTCTAAGAAAAGCTTACTTATAAAGCGCAGAAAAATTGAACTGACAAGGAAGTCATGCAAACGAGTGAGTGAAGATGAATAAGTACTGAGCAGTGTAGTAGAACACGAAGAATGAATGCATAGAACTCAAATATTACTTTCAAATGGTTGGCTTTTTCATTTGCTCTTCACACGCCTCTTTCGACCCCTCGAAATCGCGTGTCTCCATTTTATATTCTTCTGCAGCATATCTTCTTATGTGAATAGCCAGTTCTTACCGGTACGTAATTACTATTTCCAAATGGCAACTCTCAGACTTTGCGCTAACTTGCTGAAAGCAGTAAATCAGCAGCAATATAAAGCATCTTATATCACTTACCACATAATTAAAGGCACTATGTGATGAAGAAGAAATAATGAATGCATACTTAAAATGCATTCACACATCAATGAAGCAGCGACAAGAAGTTATATTGCACACACATTAAACCTACTGAAAACGATTAGCCTTAGATGTAATCAACCAAGCAAAAAAAGAAAATGTTAACAGTGGTTATCACTATTAGAAGTCATACCATTTTTTCTCTCCACTTACAGTGGTAACAGAAGAGACTAAAAAGAGACTAGACAACTGCAAATATTTTATCAAATTAAATAAGGTATTTAACTCACAAGATCTTCAAAATTTATCTACATTGCTAAAATGACCAAATAAATTAATGAATATGTTTGATGCATGAACTTAATCATAAATTTAAAACTTTGATGACATTGAGAAGACAATGAAAATAATACTGCAAATATTTATATTTTATTCATAAATATCTTTTCTATCACAAATATACTGATATATATCCCTTGGCGTCTTTATATTATCTGAATCACCATCTGGAATTTCAAACTTGAATTCGTCTTCAATGGCCATTATTACTTCCACGAAATCCAGTGAATCCAATCCTAGATCCTTAACAAAATCTGAATCGAGTGTCAGTTTCTTTGGATCTATCTGCAAAAAATAGACTTAATTTCGAGTCTAATAAAGCGTTATTAACAAAATGGACCCAAGGCTGTAGCCAATTCATAAAACGAAGACTATAATTCCCTTTCCCTACCAGTGTTTATCAATAGCAGTAAAAACACTTCAAAACTCGATAATAAACTTTGAATTCTAATCGAATTACGCTTATACTATTTACCACTTTGAAAAAATAACAATCGCTTGTTTATCACATTAAGCAGTATACCTTATCATACAGGCTCAAAACTAGCATAATTCGTTCTTCCACAGCTTTCATAGTCAAATGAACGTGTGCAGCAAATCGAACCTTAAATTTTTTTGAAGAATGTCTTTTTATACAAATATTCAGCCAAAACATACCAAAAAGGTATCATGATGAAACATATCTAAAGTAGGTAGAACAAACAACAAATGTCACTCCGTAATAAATCGACATTAAACTTGGCACTTACACTCCGACTGCCACTCTACGCGCGAAGATTCCATCTCACCTGATTTAAAATGATCTTATTCTGATATAAGGATGTTGAACAAATGGAAGGTGTCTCTTGTGCCAATACTGATGGCACTTTTCTTATAAGAGTCCCAGCAGAACGAAAGCAACCATGGATTACCGCTCTCAACATCGTCCTACAAACATGATGGCAGTTGAAACTAAAGAACAAATAATTAATGCACGACTTCTTATCGCTTCCTAATATAAACTAAATGAAGTCCATCCACTAATTTAAAAAACCATGTACAACTGCAAATATCAAAGGGACGGAACAAGAAATCCAGACTTAAAATACCGCATCCAAATCATAAGCATTTTCTAAGACTCAATGACTGAATACACACAAGTAAGGGATCTGTTACTAATTGAAAACAGTTAGTATGGTTGATTCTGATTTCATATTATCAGAGATTTGAAACAAAAAGTACTTTATTTAACCCCTTTGCAAAGCGCAATGTATCATTTCCCTTCAACTATAACAATAAATAGAAAGACAATACAAAGTTTGACTTATAATCCTTTTCATTATTAACGATATTTCAGTGGTTTCCAAGAGTGGAGATAAACACGAATGGCAAGTTCTTTATTAAACATTCTATGATCAATATAATTAACGTCACAGCTATCAAGAATCTTCATATCCGTATTGTTCCAAGACTTGTTCAGCGCAAGATCCTTGCTCCAGATGCCTTACAGCTGTTTTACTGATCCCGTAAAAATGTACTAGAGCGGCAGCTATGACAAACATATGAAACAGCTGATGTGATTGTAACTAGAAAAAGAGTAAAACTTTGAACTATATTTTACCAAAATTATAATCTGTTTTATCTTGATCAAAACTGCATTCCTCGTAGAAATAAAAAATTATGCTAAAACACACCCATAAATCAAATTTTCCTGGAAAGCACCTTTCAGGAGTACGAGTGGCATATAACACAGCACCTGATATATACAAAACACCCATTAAAATAAGCCAAAGTAACGAAAGCTCGTTTAAAAGATACGAAATACCGTCAGTTATTAATATGTGTAAGGCTGGTACAATACCTGAAAAATTAAAATGGCTGAAGTAATGAAAATACTTAGCATATAAATGACTTATGTTTTTGGACACCAATATGAAACCAAGTGACCAGGCATCTTCAGATCTAAAACATATTGAAAAAACTAAATATTAAATAGTTATGCAATTAGGAAAAATAACTTACTACTTAAACCCATTGCTATAAATATGGAAGCTCGCAAAGGCCTGTAGCGAGGTTGTGCAAATTTATCCCATAAAGACACAATTACAGCGGCAATCCCAAGAAAAGAAATCATAGATAAATAAATAATCATAGGTAGCATACGACAATAAAATCCGTAGTAAATCCAAGGGATGAAAGAACCAACGATTAATAAGCTGATACCTGTGTAGTCTAATCTAAAACTAGCTAAAAATCACATAAAACGCTTGATTACATTTCATTTTAATTCGGTTAAAGAAGAATGAAGAGGATAAGATGCTGCAACAAAATCGTATACCGAGATTTCTTTAATATTTCTCCACACATTTAATGAAATATATACAAAATTCTCTATTTTTGGTCTTTGTGAATGATGAAAAACTGAATATAAGACACATTTATTAGCGAAACAGTTAAAGCTAATGAAATCAAGTTTATTTTCTCTGTACGACTTCCCACCAACTAAAATACAACTTTATATGTAACTAAAACTCAATAAAAACATCAATCAATTATATTAAATGCATTAGTTTCAATCAAAATGAGAAAAAAAAAGCATAAAATGAGAGTATGTGCAAACAAATTTGATATAATTTTACTATTTTTTATCCTAAATTATGGCAATCGGAAAGAGTAGAATTAAAAAATAACAGACTTGCTGAAAAGTTTTCCAACTTCAACAGAATGACACTGTACTGTATGAAAAGCAAACGATAATCCTAAACAAGCTATTGCACCAACAAAATATGTTCCAAATACCACTTTTTCTTCCAACTGTATCAGCGTTGATGGACGCGTTAGAAACCAAGCTGCAGCTCCAATGAATGCCATGCAACCTAAAATTTATATCAGCCCATTTCACCAATCTATCTCGAACTTACATGGTTTCAGATCTACTCACAGCACAATTAAGTTAAAAAATGCTGACAGAATTAAAATCACGAGCGACACGGTATAAGGATGCAACAGATCATGATTAATTCAAACAGGAATTGAAAATTCTTTGTCTCAACATAATCTTGTTACAAATCACATGAAGCATTTCTTAAACAAACGAACCATACATATGCGTCCAGATATTACCGGTTTCAGTATGAAGCGAAAATATACTTTTGAAACATGACCCAAAACTCGGTAAAGGTGGCCTATGCCCAGTACGCAAATATTCATTATCTTGCAGCCATTCTGGAAGTAGTTCGAAATTTGTGACTTTCCATCGAGCTTCCCAAATCTTAATTTTATTTATTCATGTATTTGTTTTACTGATCAATGACTAACTCAACTTAATAAGTATTAGGAAAATGAAAGAAAGAAAAATAAGAGAAGGATACGATACTACAAGATAAATACCCTTCTTATAGCAATACGTGCACTACGTTTAGCTGTTTCTTCACTCGGTAAAACTAACTCTTCCTCGTTAATTTTTACCTAAAAGCCGAAAGCAATATCAGTACACAACATTCTTGTGACAATATAACAAATAATACATAATACATGTAAGTCTCACAACTTCTTAAACTAATGATTTTAGAATGTTTAAAATACGGAACATGAGAGAAATAGAAATTTCCCAATAAATAAGAAGTTTAAGAAAAGTAAATCTTCATCCAGATGTTTTAAACAGTTAAAAGTATACCGAAAGATCAGCGTCATCATCTTCAGTGATTGGTACTACTATTTGTGATCCATTTGCTATATTATTTACTGTTTTCGTAGTTTCCAACCGTTTATTTTTATGGCCATAAGGACGAAATCGCACAAAGTATCTTTTCTTCATCTGGGCTCCCTGAACAAACATCTAAGATAGTAATTAAGTGAAATTGTTTAAGCCTGCTTCTGTTAATCTTGATATAACAAATTTGTAATGGTTACATGAATCAATTTCAACAGAACTGATATAATGACTAAGGAAACTGCCCTGATAAATTAATCCAGAAACTTACAGACAAATTACTATTTCCAACAACAGCCACTGAAGTACGTTCAGCACTTGCATTAGGCATTGAAAAAGCTCGTCTATGACCATGGTTATACTTCCGTTCGAATAATGAATCTTTCATTCTAGTAGTACGTAAATGCTGGTTACAGTATAAGCCGACTTAAAAAAGGATTACAAACAGAAGTATAGGTATTTGTGTCGAAATGCATGACTAGATCGATAAAAACAACAGTAAAAATCTATCAGACTGAACTGCGATGTCTTGCTTAGGACACACATAAATCTAACAATTAATGCTGTCTGCTGAAAATTTAAAACTGATGGGATCTTTAACTCTGATTTTACATTACGCAACGACAAGACTAAACGGTCATTCTTAAAAACGGGAGGTCAAGGGTCAAGCATTTCTATTCCAATACAAAATCTATTGGCTTAATATTATCTGCATCGCTTACTTTTCTCATCCAACGTTGATTCAGTCACAGACAGAAAAGCCAACTCCAACAGTTATTACTCATGAGACTGCACAATTTCTCCATGCAAGTTAGAAAATTACCTGCTGAAGAGTCAGTATGACTAATAGAGTACAAAACAAGCCAACAAATGACCGAAATTATAAATACATTAATTTAAATACTCCAAGACAAAGATTAATCGCATAATGGTGTGATGGCATCAGTTCGAGGTATATTTCAGATGAACCTGAAATAAAAAGCTGGACTTGTGATGCTAATACGTGAGACCTCTTCTTTATTTCTTCAAACTTTTCCCAATACGTCAAATGCTGAAATGGACATTAAACGACTCCTCACATTATCACAGCTACTGAATCACTGAATCATACTAACTGGAGATTGTCGAAAATTGAAGCTAAAAGTATCAGAATAAAAATTTCCCACGTCCTGTTCAGAGCATAATAATCCGTATCCCATTTTTTAATATTACAAGCATATGTACGTCTATATTCCCATGTAATAGAGAAAGGAATGCACGTTTCAACTGTTAACTAGTAATCCATAATTAATAATAACTCATTTGTCACTAGTTTTTACTAGTTTATCAATGAAAATTCTATGGCACAATTCTGCAGTATATAAAAATTTTAATGGCATGAATTCGATAAGTGAAAGTGACAACTCTAGAAACCATCATCAAATAACCATAATGGATAACAGGTCAACTATAATCTGTTGCAATCAGGTTGACATTGCACGGACAAATCACACAAAAAATTCTCGCTTTCTTATATGCAAAATATATAAATAACTGATCATAACTAAATCAGTATATAAGCACATAAAGACTCAATCACAACATGTAATTGCAAGAATCAGTTACAAGATATAATATATTTGAACTTCTAACAAAAGCTATACCTGAATTTGAATAAAGAAAACACTAAGAAGTAAATGTTTCAAAAATTCAGTTTCTGTACATTTACATGGGTCTTAGTTCACAGATTTTTTCTAGCATATTCACGTTTCCTTTTGTCAATAAAAATATTTATATAATGTGAAGGACGTATGAACATATTAATGAATCCCTTAGAGTTAGCAAGGAAACGAGAAGGAAAAAATACAATGAGCAATTAGCAAAACCAAAAATCTCTAAAAAGTTTCACGAAAAAATTAAAAGCAATAAAATTCGCATCGCAAAAAAAGTATGGGTAATATATCAAATTAATGTCTTTTTCTTAAAACATAAAAATAATTCTCTTAAGTTGCTTTATTAACCAAAGAAAGCAACAACTTTGGTCAAAATATACACATTTTAATAATTTACTTACATCTTAAATTTATAAATTATGAAGACAAGTGGAAAAACGAACTATATATGTAAGTCAAATACATGTTTCCAAATATGGAACTTCCTAAAATGGAACACGAATATTTCGGAAAAATACATAATTCCTTAATAATTTTATAAGCCTATTACAATACTCATAGATGAAAAAAAAATTATTAAGGTGCTATAATTAACTGAATAAAAGCAATCAACTATAATAATGCACCTAAATGAAATATGTACAAGACATATCAAACATGGATGTTAGAAAATAAAATGAGAAATAGGAATACGGATGAAATAAATAAAAATCCAATTCTGATAAACTTATATCAATCAGAGTTTGTCGGAATTTGAACATAATTATAAGCGAAATAAACACAGAAACATATTTTGTGACTCAAAAAGCCATCAGAAAACAAATTTGGTTTAAAACACGATGTAATAACAATGAAGTGACTGGACTAGAGAAAACAAAAATTGAAATATATACTTAAATTGTAAAGCACATTCGAGCTGCATATAAATAAACCAAGACGTCAATGAAAGGCACAATGAAATAATGATCACTCAAGCATAAGATAATAAGACGACAAGAAAGTTATTAAGTCTTGATATTTTGAAAGACACTACTCCTTGGTTTTTCTTTGTGATTTTATTAATTTTTACCTAATTATGGTTAAACCGAATATTCTGTTCTTTTTTTGGTTGCTTATTTCACTCTGAATCTTTTGAATTAAAGACTTGGACATTATTCTGATTCAAAATGCATGCGCCTCAGTATTAAAACTATCGATACAATACAATTATTACAATAGAGTTATCTAAATAAGACAATGAAAATCAAAGCATGAAGTAGATCAGAGTCTGTGAAGATACAATTAACGATACGAAATTTTAAAGCATATGGAATACACAACTTAAAGCTTATTATTATGTACAATTCCAAATGAAAAAACCAAAAAAATGTCATCATAAAATTGCACTCCTGAACATAGCAATGTACTAAAATGCTATAATAAAAAAAATAAATGAAGATCAAATAATGGCAGATTAAAAGCTATTTATGAGCAATTAAAACACCGACAATAAAAATGAATTTTAAAATCAATTACAATAACCTTTCGAAAACCTTATCATCACAGAATTGACATGGATTGTGTTTTAGCCTAGCAATATTTCGTCGATTCAACATTTATGCAAAAATAAATTGACTTAAGCGACAAGGCATACTTGCACTCTTTCTGCCAACACAGATTGTTCTCTTTCAATGGTAGATCTTTCAGCAATAGTCGTGGCCGAATCGCTCTGAAGAGACCACATAAAATCTTTTTCTAAGTAAAAAAATAAGTGTTTACTTGTACACACGAACATTTTTAAGCAGGTTTTGGGAAAATAAATGAGTCGTAATGTTTATTTTTAAAAGTTCATAACTTGAAGGAAAAAACATTTAGGGAAAAAGAGTGCAAACCTTCACTGAAGAATACCGCTCTTTTTGCTTCATCGCGTAAATCATACAACATAGCCCAGTAGTTAAAATAAATAAGGTAACAAAACACGCAGCAATTGAGTACTGTAACGTTCTATCAACTTCACTGTCATTATCTTCACGTTTCTTATTCCAATTCTCTCCATCACCATTTTCAACAACTAATGTTGAAGACACCCGCGAAAGAACCTCATTACCCACTTTAAATTCACAAGCATAAACTCCACTATCCGAAGCTCGTGCCTACAGTTATAAAAATAATTCTTGAGGAACAACAAACGCAGTTAATAAGAGAAAATATTTTGATTTATTTAGATAACAAGAGGAAGCCTGATCACCTGACTAAGCACCAATAACTGATTGGCACCTTTGAAAGTTAAACGTGAAGGAGCCGTAGTAGGATCTATTACACGACTGTTAAGTAACCACTGTACCGAAACATTAAAGTTTCCTTTGACTGAACAATTGAATATCACAGTAGCTCCAGTACGTACTTTCCGATCTTCAAGCTGTGGCCACAATTTGTTATCTGAGAAAGTAGAGATTTTGGAACATTAAACGAAATCAAATAAAAAATTAATAAGATAGTAAAAACTATAATTGAGAAATAAAAGCTGTAATAGTGATAATCCAACATGCGATAATAAACTGATGGATGGTCATTACTACTTGTAACCGAGTGACCACATCAACCCTGCATAATCAGGACACAAACTTACCATAAACGAAAACATGTGCAGAACTTTCCACATGCCCCGCCTCATTGCTCACATGACACGTATAAATACCCGTATCTACTGATGATACATTAACTAGATACAAATTGTCATCATTTGCTTTCACGTGCAAGCGTCTTTCTAGCGCAGCCGGAAATGAACTGCCATCATCTTTTATCCATTTAACATCTGGTGTTGGAACACCTAGTATTAACTAATTTAAAGAGAAAAAAACAGATGAAATTTGCTGAAAGTTTTACTAATTAATACTGTTATAAGATGCATCATGTAAAAACTGGGTCCGAAATATATAAAAATACGCAAAGAAATGATGAAATATATAAAATTTTTTAGAACGAGTTTATTACTAAATAAGATAGAAGTAAGAATCAGGAACAAATTTTCAAGTTATCAACGGATATATATTGTTTAAACTACTTCAAGTATATAAAGCTATCAGGATAGTGAAAGCATTATATACTTTAAGTCGTTTAACTTTAATTTTCCGTGAAAAATAATACACTTCACACCGGACACACTCCAGCATTTCGAAAACTCACTTTATGTATATATATATATCAAAACAAAAATTACATTTCGCAAAAAATAATCACCTTGTGCAACACATTTTAATCTCGCAATACCACCCTGAACAATTGATATGTTTGATGGTGAATAATCAATTTGTGGCTTTTGCAAGACCATTAATTTCACTCTCAAAAAAAATAAAGAAGGTTATCCATAAATAAAGGATAGCAAAAAAGTGTATAAAAATAAATTCCAGTCAATCCCTTGAGTGAATAATGAAAATTCAGCAATTAACTTGAATTTTTTACTTCAAAGAATGAGCTGAACCGTAATGATTGCGTACAATGCACTGATATTCCGCCTGATCACTAAAGTCAGAGTTACTGAGTTGCAGTTCACTAAAAAGATATTCCATTGTAAGTCCTGTAACTGTACCTGAAATACACAAAACAATTTTATCCGAGTCAAGTCTAAATTTCCACAAATTTGTCAATAACTTACTATTAATGACAGAAGAACGATTATAAAATAAATTTGTCATAGCATCGTGAGATAAGAGACGAAATCGTCCATCACGAATAACCTTCCATTTTATATCTAATGGTGCAGCACCATAACCAGTGCAGTTTAATTTAACATCATTCCCCAGTAACACTTTGATCAGCGGGTCCGGGTGATTTAGTAACCGTGGACGTGGTGAATCATCGACTAAAAGGTTATTATTCTTTAATATCATTTCATCAAAAACCAAAATCTATATGCATCAAAACTTCCAAAATCTGCTTGTATGAAAAAAATAGAGTTCTAAACTCACCACATGTCAGATTCGCATCATCAATTAAAGCGATATCAGTACCATGCAAAAGTGTCGGATAAGAACATGACATTTTCACAGTTTTACGATCAAGTTTGGACAACA
Source organism: Thelazia callipaeda (assembly GCA_900618365.1). Taxonomy (NCBI): domain Eukaryota; kingdom Metazoa; phylum Nematoda; class Chromadorea; order Rhabditida; family Thelaziidae; genus Thelazia; species Thelazia callipaeda. The sequence continues at coordinate 61,947 of UYYF01004490.1, forward strand.
ACAACCAGTGGGAGAACCATCTTACCTCACAGTCACATACAAGGAAGGATGTATTAATGAAACTGCAATCCAGAAGTATTTGTTATAATCACCGGACACTGAAATTGAAATAATAATTTTCCTGAATATAATTCATCAACTCACAGTCGTTTTAAATGCAGTGATTCAAATGCCCCAGTCTGAATGCTAGAAATAGGATTATCAGTCAAATCCAAAACTTGTAACGATGGAAAATTTTCGAATGCACGCGCTGGGATTGTTCGAACTCGATTGGAAGCAAATTTAAGAGTTTGCAACCTTGGCAGAGAAGTATTTGCAAGAACTGACTCATCTTCAACACACATAGCCAATCCATTTCCAGAAAGATCACTGTATATATTCCAATATGTGAAAAACAATGTTCGTAAATGGCAAAATTGGAGAAAAACTACAAAAAACTGACGAAAACATTAAAAAGATCAAGTCTCTTCATGAGACAAAATAAAACCAACAGATAATTCAATCTATCCAGATCACGCATAGCGTTCCGATGTATTGTATCAATTTGATTATTAGCTAGAGAAAGATATTCCAGTCGTGAAAGCTTTTTGAAGAGCAGTGAAGGAAGTGCGCGAAGGCGATTAGATGATAAATCAAGCCAACGAAGAGAGGAGCAAAGAGACCATGCCGAAGAGTCTATCCATGCTATGTCATTTGCACTTAGGTCACTAAAAAATTTAAATACAGCAGAAAATTTTTAAAAAGAAAACAAACTTGAAAACTTTTTAAATACTGAAAAAATACATCACTTTAAGCACATAAAATATAAAGGATACAGAGCTGTTAGCGAACGCATTCCATACAGCCAACCACTATTGACTGTTTTCAGCTGATTTTCTGCAACATTTAAACGCTGCAGCTGATCCAAGCCCCAAAAAGCTCCGTCTTCAAGGGTGCCCATCAAATTTCGAGCAAGTGACAAATTTTGGAGTGATGTAAGCGAGCTGAATGTTAGCGCATGCAAAATGGAAATACGATTGCGACTCAGATCTCTAAAAACACATTCTTTGCTACAAAACAAAAAAATTATGGTAGAGTTAGAAAACATAACACATCCAATTCATACAAACAAAACTAGAAAAAGCAACTTCTTAAAAATGAAAAATTTTGGAACTAACATACTCTAATTATTTATGAACGGATAGAAATAATCTCAAACCAAAAATATGTTAAAAACATTTTGATAAAACCAATAAACAAAATTTTTTTAAAATAAAAAGGGGTCTACTTACAAAAACCGAAGCGCAAAAAGTCCTTGAAAAGCGTCTTTCTCGATGTTTTCTATTTTGTTGCGAGACAATCTCAAAACACGAAGTGACCTCAAAGCCACGAACGTATCAGAGCGCAATGTTGATATTATGTTATTACTTAGGTCTCTGCAAATTTGCACAAAAAAATATTTATAAAACTACAAAAAGTATGAAAGACGCCTGGAGGCACGCTTTCCCACACAGTTAGTTAGATCAGTGACACTGTGGAAACGAAGTCTTTCAATTGAAAGATATCAAAAAGTTAGATAAAAACGAACACATACAATTTTGAGACTTTTGAAGCGCTAGAACTAAGTACATGCAAGCGTGGAAAGTCCCGTATAGTATTGCGACCCAAGTCTACTATATCAATGGTGACGATTCGGGATACATCAATCGTTGTTATTTGAGAAATGTTATTGGCTTTGCTGGAAGATACTTGATTTACATAATTTCTCAACCTTAATGATTTTGATTAGAATTTATCGTGTAAAGAAACCACTAAATTTGAAAATAAAGTCCGTAAGATTTACAGATCGATCCTACGTAAATTAGTCAGAGACTCGATTCCTAGCGGTATAGAAGTCAACCGATTCTTCCGTAACAAACTGAAAAAGTGTAACTGAATTAAAACAATTGCACTTAATATCTAAATTTGACGAATGCCTGATTTACGCCAGACAAATTATATCAGAGCAATCGAAAGAGCTATACTTTTCCTTTCCCAAATTATTAACAGTTCAACAAAATGAATATTTTGATACATATCATACTAAGTTTAAAAAACCTGAGTTTATTAACAATAAGAACTTATTTCGAACTAAAATTCAAAAGAAACATGCAGTGTTTCAAGTTGAGGTGTGTGTGTCAAAACAAGACGGGAGAAACCACCAATCCGATTTTCACTAAGATCCCTGAAACATATAATAAAATGTAATTCAATTAGTGAGTGATCTACTTAGCATATAATCTTGAATGTATGCTTACCCGAAAAATATGATTTCAAACTGGTGAATGTTGTTTCATTTTAATAACATGCAGGCAGTTTCTAAGATAACCCTTAATACTGTACAAATTTCTCCGCACTCATTTACTCCTAGACATTTTGTTTTATTTTAATAACATGCAGACGCTGTTATGATTTCCTTGATTGCAACTTACAGAGAGATGAGATTATCCAATCCAATGAAAGCGGTAGGCGAAATCTTTTCAATGTAATTCCCTTGCAATTCCCTACAAAAATAAAGCTGTGCAATCTACAGAAAACGCGTAAATTTATGGAAGAATACATGCTAGAGAACATAGTTTTCTTTTTTTGAAAAAACACTGTATAAATAAAATTTGTAGTTGAAGTAAAATTGAGTTTATGCGGTCGGAATATAATTTCATTATTTTTTGACAGTAAGAGAATTATTTGAGTACTCAAGATGAAATTAGGATATGATAAACATTGACTCATTTAAAATATCCTGATACTAACACTAACTTATATACCCTTAAAGTATTCCTATAATTTGAAACTCATGTATTATTTCTTTTGAAATTTGATTCCTTCAGATACTATAATGTACTCACGAAAAAGTAATAAAAATAGAACATACAATTTATTAACTAATCAAAATTTAGAATAAAACTATTGTTTTGAAATTTAAATTCATCAAATTAAAACATGAGAGTGCGTACAACGTGGTCACCCATGATGGTATCAAAGATGGTATCTCAATTAAACTTCGATGGCTACAATCAACATGCGTATCAAGACAGTAACACTCTACAGGACATCGTTCCAGACAAATTATTCCAGTAGAAAGCAGTAACATTGTCAGGAAAGCAATTCGTGTTCGATTTATTGCGTGAAACCATTGCCCCATTACATTAGCACAATCTCCAAATAGATGAATTCAAAAATAAGATTGATCTAAATTTTTGATTATATGGAAGTAATGAAAAAATTCAGTGACAAGGAAAAATGTTAAACCAAGATATTACATACATTGTTCATTGGAAAAAATTATTGACAGATACTGTGAAACTCACTTTTCGTTTTCGATAATAATCATATAAAACCATAGCCAAGTCATCGTTTCACATAATAGTCGATGTCTTGCATTCTTCGCATTGAATATCAACACATGTGACTTGAAAAGATCGTTCTTAAAAAAAAATTAGTTAGGTCAAACAGCTATAAGCCCTACACCTCAAAGATACCAATGAAACTTCAAGAAACAATTAAATCATCAAAATTTTTTATGAAGTTGATGTAAATTGAAATTGTAACCGTTTTAATCACAATTTTTCTCACCAACTAAACAGTTATAATCATTCAATCTTAAACAAAACAAAGGAAAAAAGAACTGATTATTTGAAAATAAGAACAAGGACATGAAATATAAGTTTATTCGTTATTAGAATTGATGGAAGCTAAGCAAATATAGTATATCAAAACTAAATAGTTCACATTTACACTAATTTTTTAATTATTTAATAGTTTGCATTCATATACGCATGTAACAAAATACTTCGAATTTACATATTACATTAATTTTGGAATGTAAACAGCGTGTTTGAAAAATTATAACACTGAAATTTTCAACGAACATTTGCGGTTCATTAGATAAATTAAAAAACGATAAACAGCCTGAAAATTACAAAAATTTTTGTTAACTTCCAATTTTGAAAACTCTTGAATCTATTATTGGCGCTGAAAATTTTAGACTGAAATTTATTTATGTGAGTATAAAGCAACTTATGGTCCCAATAAATTATAACATCCTAAAAATTAATGAAAAATTCTGAATATAATTCATTTGCTTAGATTGGTATTTGTGGTAGATGCGGCTGCCGTTGATTACCGTTGCATACGGCTCGGCTCAAATTTCTCTTGTCTGAATAAAAATTTGAAAAGGTTAATTGTTCTGCATTGGTTACAGGTTGCTGAGGCATTCCTTAAATTGTGCTGTAATTGATGTTTTGTGCTGGCGGTTGGATAAAATAAAACTTTTCCAAAGCTTATTATTATCATTGAAGAGAAGAGCACTTGTGTAGATTATTACACAGGTTAGGCTAATTTATTAGCAGAGAAATAAAGCAATACAAAAAAAAGACGTTAAAAAATTACGAATAATTTCTGGCGATAAGTTATTTGAATTGGATGTATGCATGCGTTTTGGTACAAGTTGTCAGGTAGTATTTATTTTTAGTTTATTTTCTGATAGAAGGAAGTTTGCTTTTTGTTATTTATAGTCAAACAACTATTAAGTTGGAAGCAATTGCGAAATGAGACAAAAAGAATTATAGGAATTTTCACAATCTTAAAAAATGGAGTTCGAAAAAAAAGCTTAGAAGGAGAAATATACATTGCTGTCTTGCAAGAGTTTTTAATAATGGAAGATCTTAATTTTTATATACTTTATTACTTAATTGTTAAAACTGGTGAATTTTATTGTAAACTTGAATAGTAAGCACCAACTGGTATTTGGTTCAATCTTTGCATACTATATTCTTTTTCTTTTAAACTAATTTATTGCAATTCTATGATTATTTCATATCTTGCTTCTTTTTACACAAATGTAAGGTAGTGTGGATAAATTATTTCAAAGATAACTTTTTATTTTACTTTCGTAAACTCTCACACGGTCTGTCAATATGCTTAACGCTTCATGACAGTCACGCTTAAGAGCAAGTAAGAGTGAGATTCATCTCCCTCATACACTTCTGGGCCTCTTTTAAGTCCTAACCTCCCAGTTTTTCTCCGGCCAAAGTCAGTTCTATGAGAGATTTATGGAAATGAAACAAGCTAATTATCTTCTTTTCTATGCTTGCTTTCCACCCCGATGGCTTCTTTTCTCGCCTCGTTATGTCTTCATGACATTGTTGTGCTGCCTCGAGCTGCCTTGCAATATCGGTCTTTGACTTGCGAGGATTCTGTGTAACATATTCACTTGCCGCTTGGTTCACTGCTCCAAGCATAAGCGGGTCAACATTCGCCGCGATTACTTTTCGCCTCCACTTTGTCTGCTTTATCTCACGTTCCTGTGCTTCTTGCATCAACACTAGATATTTCTCCTCTACACCTAGACCTTAAACTCGTGTAGTGTGTTTTGCTCAAAGTGCGTAGTTTGTAATTTGACACGTTTCGTTGACTTCTCCAAAAACCGTTCCTGTGAGCAAGGAACGACCTGCAGTACTAATGATTGCAGCATTCGCTTACTTCTTCAGTTCTTCGAGGGTAATAGCACACAAAAATTTCTCGCCGTATGAGGAACGACACAACGGCCATCTCCTTCTCAGCATCTTCCAAATCGGTCAAAGACCGCTTCCAACAGCTGTCGTGGCCACTTGCTTTGCTAAATTTCGATTCCACAGTTGAGTGCTTCAAGTGTGATCATTCTGCTTGCACCGAGTTCCGGTACACTAGCAGAATGTTCTCTCACACCTTTCAGATAGTTTTTTGCAACCACATCTATTTTTCTATTGTTTTCATTTACGACTCCAGATGCGAAATTTTTCCTTTTACCTTACATTCTATGTTGCTTGAACACAACCGTTCAGAGTCAACTGCTAATTCAAATCATCTGTAAGATACATTAGGTAATACTTGTTATTACTGAGGAAATAATTTTATTACTGTCAACTATTTTATATTATCATTGGTGAATAGAGAAATGTATGGAAACAATTCACTCTTTTAGGATAATAATGGATCTGAAATTTTCATTTCTGAGAATAATAGGTGTGAAATATCTTCTTAAACGCATACTATTTTAGTTTTAATTTGTTATCTGCTAATACAATTGCATCAGCACTGAATATTGTGCAGTGGTTTTATTTATAAACTATTAACTTCCCATCTCTGCCAAGCAATACAGCTCTTTATTCAAAGGCTTACATCTGATGAAATTACATTGCTCGCATTGCCTTTTCTTAGCAAGTAACAAATGAGAAAGAAATATTTGAGATACTCGTTAACAGATATATTTTTTTCACAAAGATGATAATGCCTTTATGCAGTAGCGAATTAACAATACTCACTAACATGTAAAAGTTATTATTTCATTTAATTTAAAGCTTGTCCTGAAAACATTTACTTGCACTAATTTTGAATTATTCTTGTAATCCTGTCTTTATTATTATGTGTTATGTTCGTTCAAGACTGTTGGCATACTGATTTTTGCTATATGCTGCGTATGTATTTGTCATGCTTTTGAATTTCTTTTTTGGCTTATCTGTCATTTACAAATGATTCTATTTATGTTTAGTTATATTTGAATACTAATTTACAGTGTACTATTATTAAAGCAACTCATAAATTGCAGCACTGCATCTCTTCAATATAATACAAGACAATACTTGGGACCAAAATACAAATTATCCTATAATGCCAAAAGCAAAGGCAGTATATGAACAGTTATTGCCAGCCTTATTGCTTGTGACAACGCAGTTGTTAAGTTCATTGTTAATATTTTAAACTCTTCTAAAATTAATATTTCTCCAGTTAAATACAGAATTTTGGTGCAACAAAAAGTAGAACAATGAACTTTGATCAAGACATTCTAAACATTGTTTCACATTTCCCTGTAACTTTACTTCACTTCTCACTTGCCAGATCCCATTGCTTCAGTTGATGCAATGGCAGTG